>LOEQ01002329.1:55688-73669 GCA_001685075.1 Bramus lutescens | reverse complement strand
AGAGAGAGAGAGAGAGAGAGAGAGAGAGAATGGAAGATGAGGTTTGCCCTCTTAAAGAACAACTGTTGTCTCAAAGGGTCAGACTGTGATTTAACCTCTAGTGTGGTGGGCAAGACACCTTTTATTCTCGCTGAGGCCATTTCCAGGTTTAACTGGAATCTGTTCTCCTTGATTGAGACTCACAAATGATCAGAGACCTAAATGTTGCCCCCTGAGTGTCCTTAACATGAGGTTTTAAAAAGCATAAACTACATCCTGGCATCTTGCTTGGCAGCTGCAAAGTGAGGCTTCAAGAGGAATAAACAGCTTGTAGCAAGCAGTTTTAAATACCCATTTCTTTTTTGTTGCTTTGTTTGTTTTGAATTTGCCAATGTAGAGCCTAAGGTGGTGCAATCAAGAGGGTAATCCTTGCAATGCATAAGCCAAGCTTCCTTACCGTGCCTTGTATTCTGATATCCTGACACTGGATACTAAACCCTTTTACTGATAAAGAGGAACCCACCCACTTAGAGTGTTGGAAGATTCGGGAAAGTTCTTGGCACTGAACGTGACCCCCCCGGCCCAGAACTCAATACATTCATGCCACCATTAGAATTTTAACCTATGTTTCATGTCTGTGAGAAAAGAGTCTTTGAATAAATTACCCAATTAAATTACCATAGGCTTTCCTGAATTTATTTTCTAGATATTTCATGATTGTGCATTTTCTTATTATAAAATTAATTCTGTAAAAAAGAAAAAATGTGTCTTTTTAAGCACTACAGCTCTCTTCTTGCTCTTACTTTGCCATTATTTCTCTTCCTCTTTAGTTCTGTAAACCTGAACGATAATGATGGTATCATGCACTACAGTCACAAGCTAGCACCTTTCTCTTCACCCCTTAAAATCTCAGTCATCAGGAGGTTATGAACAGGAAATCTAAGGGCTCTTTGTGACGTCTGGTCACTGGACATTTCCCCTCAAGTTTGCAATGCCTTGGCTCTCTTTGACTAGATCTGCAGCTCAAGTCATGTGAGTGAAAACACTGTGAGAAGTAAAGGTTGCCAGGACCAGGAAGTGTAAACCCAAAGTTCAGCAATCTTATTGCCAATAAGCCAGAGCGCCTATGCCTCTAGAAGCATAAAGTGTAATGCAACAATATTATCATGATATGAAATAACAGATCTCCATTTTATTTTTAATTTTCTCTTATTTTAAAGTGTATTAATTCAATGTAAAGCTGTAAGTATGCATGCTTAGCATAGTTTGATTAGAAATACTTTCTCGAGTTGGTGGGAGGATAAGCAGAGAGTAAAAGCTGGGTGGGATGATGAGGAAGATGATTAGGAGTGTTTTGCAATTTTAAAAATAAGTCTTTCTGTATTCCCAAAGCAAGCTTACTGAGATGTCTACATTGCTGAAATAATACTCAGTAACAGTGGGGTCTTCTAACTCCTAGGCATGATGCTTCAGGATCATGGTAGCTTCTGAAGCTTATTCCAGACTGCCATGCAATACTCTCAATTTTGTTTGTTTGTTTGTTTTTCTGAGATGGGATTTCTCTAGTCTCCTTGACTGTCCTGGAACTCACTCTGTGCTCCATGGATGAGGCTGGCCTTGAACTCAGATATCCACTAGCCCCCACCTCCTGAGTGCTGGATTTAAAGATGTGTGCCATCACTGCCCAGCAATATAGGTCAAAAGGTGGGAAGTACCCACTTTACATCACCACACTCAGCATTGCTTTTGAACACATGGGCACTGGAAAACACTTCTTAAATATAGCACCAGTAACACAGACACTGAGAGCAACAATTAATAAATGGGACCTCTTGAAACTGAGAACCTTCTGTAACACAAAGGACACAGTCAATAAGACAAAATGGCAGCCTACAAAATGGGAAAAGATCTTCACTAATCCCACATTGTATAGAGGACTGATCTCCAAAATATATAAAGAATTAAAAAAAACTAGACATCAAAATTCCAAATAATCCATTTAAAAAATTGGTAACAGAACTAAACAGAGAATTCCCAACAGAATAATCTCAAATGGCCAAAAGACACTAAGGAAATGTTCAACATTCTTAGAAATCAGGGAAATGCACATCAAAACAACTCTAAGATACCATCTTTCATCAGTCAGAATGACTAAGATCAAAATTATGAATGATAGCTTATATTGGAGAGGATGTGGAGTAAAGGGAACATTCCTCCATTGCTGGTGCAAATGCAAACTTTTACAACTACTCTGAAAATTAGTATGATGGTTTCTCAGAAAATTGGGAATCAACCTATCTCAGGGCCCAGCAATACCAGTCTTAGGCATATAGCCAAAGGACACACACTCACACCACAAGGACATTTGCTTGACTATGTTCATAGCAGCATTATTTGCAATAGTCATAACCTAGAAACAATTTAGTTGCCCCTCAACTGAAGAACTGATAAAGAAAATGTGACACATTTACTCAATGGTGTATCACTCAGTCATTTAAAAAAATGACATTTTGAAATTTACATGCAAAAGGATGGAGCTAGAAAAAAAATCCTGTGTGAGGAAACCCAGACCCAGAGAGACAAATATGGTATGTACTCACTCATAAGTAGATATTAAATGTAAAGCAAAGGATAACCAACATGTAGTCCATGATCCCAGAGAAGCTAGGTAACAAGGAGAGCCCTAAGAGAGACATGCATGGATATCCTTGAGAAGGAGAAAGAGACAAGATCTCTTGAGAAAATTGAGGGTGTTGGGGGTGGGGGAGAATGGAAGGTGGAAGGGAGTGGGAGGGGAGAAGGGGAGGGAGAAGAAGAATATGAGGGAATGGGATTCTTGAGAAGGGGGAAGGACAGAGAGGAAGAGAAAGGAAAGAGATATCTTGATTAAGGGAGCCATTAAAGGGCTAGCGAGAAACATGGCACTGCGGAAATTCCCAGGAATCCACAAGGATGACCCCAACTAAGATTCTAAGCAAGAATGGAGAGGATGCCTAAACTGGCCTTCCCCTGTAATCAGATCAATGACTACCTTAATTGTCATCATAGAACCTTCATCCAGCAACTAATGGAAGCAGATACAGAGATCTACAGCCAAGTACTGGTTCAAGTTTCCAGATACCAGTCCAAAAGAGGGTGGAGCAATAATATTAGCAAAGGGGTCAAGACCATGATGGTGATACCCACAGAAACAGGTGACCTGAGCTAGTGAGAGCTCACTGACTCTGGACTGAGAGGAGGGGAACCTGCATAGGACCAAACTAAGACCACTGAATGTGGGGGATAGTTGTAAGGCTTGGGCAGTCTGAGGGGCCAATGACAGTGGGACGAGGATTTATCCCTAGTACTTTAACTGGCATCTTGTAGCACATTCTCTTCAGCGGGATACCTTGCTCAGCCTAGATGTAGGGGGGAGGGCCTCGGTTTTTCCTCAAAGTGAAGTGTCAGACTTTGTTGACCTCCCATAGGAAGCCTTACCCTCTCTGAGGTGTGAATGGGGATGGGGTAGGGGAAGGGTGGGGCAGGAGGAGGGGAGGGAGTGGGAAAGGGGAGAGCTATGTAAATGAGAAAAGATTGTATTTAAAAATTCTTAATAAAAAAGGGAAAAAGATTTTGTTAATTCTAATATTTGAAGAGAGAAAACAAAGAATTCTTGACCATTTTAAAAAGTCCTACAATTTTAAGATGTTCTTTTTAATTATGAAGGAAAACAAAATTATATTGGTCAAAATTATATGACAGATGACTCTGTGATACATTATAGTATCAAAAAACCTGGCTTTCTCATTTTGGGAGACTGTGATTATCACGACAGCTAGATGATTCATTTCAATCAAGAAAAAAAAATCCAAACCCAAAACAAAACAACAAACCCCAAAAAGAAATCCACCCTACTTTAGAAAATCTTTGAAAAATACAATGAATCATTCCCACAGATTGGAGAACAGTTGGATATTTCTAGCTATAGATCATTTCTTCTACTGTCCAACAACGACCTGTAGCCTTTGTTTTCTTTCTAGATTTATGTGTTACTAGGTTTAATGCGAACCTTAGTTCAACCTTATGCATAAATTGGGAATTAAAAAAAAGCCTATGTCTAGGGTGGAGTCTGCAACAAGTTATGCAGAATTCCAAACCAGGACTGAAAAAACAGATTCAATGGTTTAGGACAGGATGTGGTACAAATAGAAAAACTGTAAGGAGATGGCCCAGAAGCCAGAATTTTGGCTCCGGCTCTAAAATTTTAAAACAGGAAGCAACCTTATAAAGTCCAAATTAAAAACTAGGGACCCAGAGATTATGGATTTCTGCTCAGGAATAGATGGAAATTGTGTGTTTTACCAATAATATTCTTCACCAGGCCAATTTTTCTGTCAAGATATGTGCAGATGAGATGAGGTGGGGTTTTAAGAAGACATCTAGAGATGACAGTGTTTCCACTGTGCAATGTCTGTGGCACCAGATTGCTGGCCACTCCCAAATATTGTGTGTGACCCCTGCCTTACCCACCACCATCATCTGCCATCTTCTTCACTCCTTGCCTTACCTTTCTTATCCACAAATACTTCCCCACTCACATTTTAATTATAATTAATTTTTTGGGGGTTTTGATTCTTTTTGAAACAGGGTCCTTCTATGTAGGTTGTCCTAGAGATTTGTCTGCCTCTGCATCCTGAGTGGTGGGATAAAAGGCATGTGCTACTCTACCCCAATACATTTCAAATATACAGATTACTTTTCTACAACAGAGTAAAAGGTGAATTAAAGCAAGATTTGGATCTTCATCAATGTATATTATTAAATATTTGTAAAAAAAGAAAACAACAATATCCCCAAAGATCTGAAATCAACCCAAAAGTAGAAAACAAAACAAACAAGCACAATCCAAATGAACTCATGTTTCTGTTTTGCAGGCTAGGAGAAAGTCTTAGTTGAAAACATGTGCAGCTTGGGTCTGCCAGAACTGTGCAGGATTAGTTTTCGAAGACACCGGTCACTGTGGCACTGTCCACTGAGGATGTGGGGGTTGTGATGGTTTTAAGGAAAATGACCTCATAGGCTCATAGATTTGAATACTTGGTCCCTAGCCAGTGGAACTTTTAGGGCAGAGTTAGGAGGTGTGGCCTTGTTGGAAGAGGTGTGTCACTGGGGACCTGCTTGCGGTTCCAAAGGTCTCCTGCTAGTCCCAGTGTCTCTGCCTAGTGGTTGTAGATCAAGTTGTGAGCTCTCAGCTGTTCCTGCTGCAATGCCTGTGCTTTGCCACCACAGACTTTGAGACCAGAAGTGAAATTAAACACTTTCGCCTGTAAGTTTCTTTGGCCATCAAGTTTTATCACAACAACAGAAAAATAACTTAGACAGGACCTAGTATGGGTTCCTAGAGCCACTTCTTCCAAGACCCATTAAAATGATGCTAAAGAGAAAGAGTCCAGTTATGGTGGCTCACGCCTTTGATCCTAGCACTTGGGAGACAGAAACAGGAAGATTTCTGAGTGCTAGGCTATCCTGGTCTAACCAGTGAGTTTCAGGAAAAAACAGTATACACGGAGAAATCTTGCTTTGAAAAAAAAAGAAAAGAAAACAAACAAACAAAGAGAAAGACACAATGGACAAAAAGAAATGGCAAAGGTGTCTGAAATTTTGCATAAATACTCAGGAATGGGAAAGCATTAAGGGACAGAGGTATTAATTAGGAGGCAAGAGGTGATCCTTGTGCAAGAGATCTAAAGAAGCCCAGGACACTTTGTAGGGAGCGGGGTTATGCAGCTGGGGACCAGTACACAAGGCCTGCACAAATATATTCACCCTCAGCTCCATCTGAGTGCTGTCAGGTTGAGGCTGTCAAGTGTTTTGCATGGAATTTTTTCTGCATTCG
Source organism: Bramus lutescens (assembly GCA_001685075.1). Taxonomy (NCBI): domain Eukaryota; kingdom Metazoa; phylum Chordata; class Mammalia; order Rodentia; family Cricetidae; genus Bramus; species Bramus lutescens. The sequence goes on along the minus strand of LOEQ01002329.1, from coordinate 67,815 downwards.
AATACTTCCACAGATTTCTTAAGCTTCCTATAGGGCTTGTACTAGCAAAACCACTCTTGTCAGGAGATTTGTTTTATGCTATTAATTTAGTTTAATTATTCCATCCTGCAATACTATCTTTCAAAGTATCTGGGCATAACTCTCTCTCTAACACACATGCTTATGCTTGAAGATAATTATAAAATATTCCCTCAAGATGAATGACTTCCGTGTCTTGCTGCACAGTCGTTTATTTTCCAACCCATTCATCACCTTCGTGTGTCCACTCTGATCAGTCTCCAAATTTCCTGCATTTATCACACCAAATTATAGATCACAATACTGAAATGCAGCCATCCTGAGACATCCCCACAGCAAAGAAAATGTAAGTGCTTAGGGGATACCTTATTTTTCTGTAGAACTTGTAGCTTTCAAAGCACCCTGCCAGGCACAGTTTCGTTACTTGAGGTACATATTGTATCATGATGGTCCCAAACTTTGTTGTGTGGGTCTATACTAAGTTGTGCTCAGACTGAGGTAGTGTTGAACTCATTTGCATCTGTTTAAATAAAGTCCTTGTCGTTCTGAAGATGTATCAGGAATTCACAATTCTTTGCTTTCCCTGGAGCAGAAACAGTCTAGGGATTGGAAAAATCACAGGGGGCTTCTCCAGTCTGACTTTCTGGGGTGATGAAATGTTCTATACTGGTGTTGTGCAGTCTGGCAGCTGTCAGTCATATAGAGCTATGAGATATGATTAGCGCATGAGGGATGGAGACAATCCTCACTTTCCTGTGGTGTTGGGGTTTGAACCAGTTCTACCATTGAGCTGTGTTCTTGGCCATTTGCAATATATTTTGAAAAACTATCTTGAGAAGTGGCTAAGGATTATCTTCAACTTGAAATCCTGTCTCAGCCTCCAGCATAGTTAGGATTACAGATATATGGCATCATGTTGGTCCAGGATAGTAGTATATAGCCGGTGACATGACCTTTGGAACATCCTTAGGTCAGAGCCCAAGCTGGAATAAAGCATAGGACATTTGTTTTTCTTTATTCTAACTAACTGGTGATGACTGAAGTACTGGGGATTGAACCTAGGGCCTTGTGGATGTTGAGCAAGCTCTGAAGCACTGAGCTGTGTCTTCAACACTCACTCCACTTTCTTCTTTCATTCTTAGCTATTGTGTTTTTGAGACAAGGTTGTGCTAAGCTGCCAAAGTTGGTTCTGAGCTTGAAGGCTTTCTGCTTTCTACTGACCCCAATACAGACTGTAGCCTGGCACCACTTGGATCATCTCAATGGCATGCTGATAAGCCATATTTTAGGTCAGATTTGATGATGTGAAACATCTTAATGGAGCAGATTTGATGATGCGAAACATCTCAATGGAATCCAAGTGTTTTCTCTGTGTATTTTTTCAGGAATGTTGGTATTGTGTGACTAATTTCTGAGGTTTTCTTCAGAAAGACATGCTCAGCTTTTTGTTTAGGACAGTAAATTGATTATCAAGCACATGTACATTGGCATAAAAGAAAACCATTGTGTGCCAAGATGGTGAGCAAGCATGTTTTGACAAAGAAGGAAAATTTTAAGAGAGCCTAATTCAACTATCCATCTTAGAGTCAGACCAGTTTTGCTAAGCCACATATAGGACAGGACAACCTGTTACTTGTGCATGGCACACTTATTGGCACAAATAGGTCAGATGAAAGGGCATAAACATAGAAACTTGACTGATTCAATTGAAAGTCTGCTGTGGCGCAGCAGTGGTGGCACATGCTATTAATCCCAGTAGATAGGAGGCAGAGGCAGGGGGATCTCCGTGAGTTCAAGGCCAATCTGGTCTACAAGTGAGTTCTTTGACAGCCAAGGCTACATAAAGAAACCCTGTCTGCATAAACAAAACAAACAAATACACAAACAATAATCTGCTGTGTTTGGGACATATTTTGCTTAGTTGAGCTTTTAAAGGACTTTAGAACCCTGGGGGCAGTGAATAGAAAAGCAAGGATAGGTATGAAGAACCACACTTGCTTTTTTATATACATACATTCTCCAGACTGAGAATCTATAAGGATATATATTTCTTTAGTGGACAAGGTTCTTTATATATGTATGTGTATATGTGTGTGTATATATACACACACATATACACAAACNATATATATATATTTTTTTTCTTAAAAGCAAGATAATGTCATGGTTCTTTTATAAATCTATAGCTGACTTTATTATTGCTTTCTTGTTCTCTCTCTCTTTTTTTTTACAGTTCTGTTTCTTTCTTTGAGGTGATATTAAACTTACAACATTCCTTTCCTGCTTCAATTTTATCTGTTGACCTTGCCTCTGATTTTTTTTCCTGAGAAAATAGAAGCTGTTTGATAAGTACTCTCTTTCTTCTAAGTTCAAATTAACTGAATTACTTCTGTTTATATTCAGGTTATTCTGATTTCCCTCCTTTTTTTTTTTAAACCCATGAATGATTGTTTAGTTTGGTTCCCATTGTTGTGGTAAAACACTGACCAAATCAAATTGGTCGAATAGGTTTATTCGGCTCATAGGTTCCAGAGAAGAATGCTCAGACATGGATTTAAGCCTATAGAAAGTCTGTTTTAGCCAGTCAGCAACTATACTGGGTGTTTAGGATCCCAGTGTAGCACTGAGCCTTTCTCAGAATGAGATTTTAAGCACAAAAACCAGGTGTGTGTGTGTATGTGTGTGTGTTTATTTTTCTGGCTCAGAATTCATTCCAAAATGCTGGAATTCACATAACCTTTTAGGTTTGAACTGTACCTAAAAGTACGATACCTCCTCATGCCATTCTGGAGACCTAAGCGCTAGACATTAAAAAAAAAAAAAGATGAAAACGGGTGATGGAGGAGTATTTATAGTTTTTTTTTAGCTCACGAAGGTTTTCTGAAAGCCAAAGCCATGGATTCCGAGACAGCAGAGAGGTGTCTGTCACATTTTCCACGTAGTTCTCAGGGGCTCGCTAATGCATCACTTAACTTTGTCTTTATCACATTGGAAGTTTAACCTAAACTATGCTAGCAAAATATAACCATCCTTTAAAAAGTTTAATTATGCAAAGAATCAAGTTAATAACTTAGACATTTCAAAGGCCTAAATTTCCTAGACAGTTTATATTGAGGAAAGGGAGAAAAATCAAAAGGGCTGTGTTCCAAGAATGGTCACAGATACTCTCCTTTACTTTAAAGAATTTCCATGATTCCCCAACTTCACTATCAGTGTCACTGAGCCTTTACTGAATATGAATATCAGTATACATTGATAAAAGCACAATAAAATCAGGCATGGTGGCACACGCCTTTAATTTTAGCACTTGGAAGACAGAGGCAGACAGATTGTTGAGTTTGAGCTTACCTCGTCTACAGAATGAGTTCCAGGACACCCAGGAATACACAGAGAAACCCTGTCTCAAAGATAAATAAGTAAATAAACAAATAAATAAATTTGTATGAGAGGGATTTTCTTTTATAAAAATGACTCATATGTAAATTAATATTGTATGTACTGAAAAGGACCAACCTTTCTTTTTATTGTGGAAAAATATCTGTGTTAATATTGTATTTTGAAAGTCAGTTTTCCTTATGTATTTTCATACAAGTGTTATTGACAGAATGTGCCATGATTTTGATAATTATTAAATATATAATTATTTGAGTTCAGATGAGAAAACTAAAAATTGTGAAGGTGGTATATAGATTATTAAAGTCTGAAAATTTATGACATGTGGCTGTGCGAAATAATTAAAGATGATTTCCATGAGGAAGGGTGAGGGCTAACATTGTGTTTTACTTTTAAATTACTGTGCTTAAGAGATCTATAAAGCAAAATGCCTCTAAAATGTAAGTCCCACTTGTCCATGATAACTAACTTCTTGGAGTGCTGGGACTGTTGTTCATATAAGATAATGAGCCATGTATTTTTGCTTCTGTGAACCATCTTGGCTGCCCCAACTGTACAGGATGTGCTTGATCACACATAGGTGGGAGATACACAGGCAGGAAGGATGTTAATATGTATGCTTGTCCCTGATTGGAGAAAGACAGGAAGTACATAGCCTTGTAGGTTTTCCTTTTATAAGCCCTTGAATAATGTAATTCAGTGCCATTCCTTGGGAATCCCAGATATGGACCTGGCCAGTATCCAATTTCTTGCCCAGTATCTAATATAACTTGCTTCAAATTTGGTTCAAAAATTGTGGTACTGGTCTTATTTCGTTAGATAAGATTAACAGGAGATTTTTTTTTTTAAAAAAAAGGACTTTAGCTAGGAAGTTTAAACAAATAAGGCCGTGTCAGTTGAAATAATTTGGTTGAATCTATAGGATATTAGACTAATTAAATCAAGCAGAAAAAAGTTACTTAGTCTTTTTTGTTTGTTTATTTGTTTGTTTGTTTGTTTGTTTGAGAAAGATTCTCACTGTGTAGCTATAGCCAGCCTAAAACTCACTGTGTAGACCAGGCTGGCCTCAAACTCACAAAGGTCTGTCCACTCTCTCTGCTTCCTGAGTACTGAGTTTAAAGGTGTGCACCACCACCCTCAGTCAGATGCTCTTATGAAGAGAACTCTTGACGGAAAAGCAAGACTCAAATTCAACTGAAAACGAAGTGCAAGAAGCCTTGATCATTTAAGTGTTGAGCCCATTTGAACCTCAGCTTCCAATGAAATTAATAGGACAGAGAAAGAAATGTAGGTATGGCAGAAAGCTCCAGAGTCAGAGTCATAGAAATCACCATACACATCTCCTGGGGGCCTTGTGGGTCAGTGCCATAGTTGGACCTGAGAAAGTGGCTTATAGGAATCATCACAGAGAAGCCCCCCAACCAGGCATCAATAGACAGTGTCAGGACACAAAGGGGATGCTTATCAAAGGTAGGAGCTACAGATGGCCACCCCTTTATCCTCCCCATCTTACCACTGTTTGCTATGTATGAGGTATGGTGATAATACAAATAGAACAACTTCTGGTTGCTTTCTTTACTATTTTAAAATGCCTTATATACTTACTGCTGAGCTCTGGACAGAGGGCTACCATCACCCCATTTGTTATGTGCCTACAGAGTATTTAGAATAACAATGGAACAGCAAGATGGGCCCTCTGCAAGTCTGGGGACATTTGATCTTGTATCTGAAAAGGTCAACGGAAAAGCAAAGGCCTCTTTGGAAAGAATTCACGTGGAGGTAGTACGGTCAAACCTGGGCTCTCACTCAAGCCTTGAAAACTCCATTGTGTTTCTAGTAAGAAGACTAGTGAAAACAAGGAAGAGGAGGGAAGACTATCCAGAGAGACCACAGGCAAGCTCAGCAGAAGGGGCGTAAGACCAAGGTCAAGGAAAGAACAGCCTTTTAGTAAGTGTCTTGTCTTTGCCCCAGTAAGATCTGACATTCTATCTAGTTCTTGGCATGCCAGGCAAAGTCTGCAAACATCCTGCTTTTTGTGCTCTGAGCCAGGGTCTCTGTGATGGTTGGCACATCTCTCGGTTCTTCCTGGGTCCTGCTCTGTTTGGGTTTTGGTGATACCGGGCGGAGATCCAGTTTTTCTTTTAACTAAGAACTACTGAATTGGATTTTCTATTTTAGTTCAGGTAAGTTTACTGGAAATTATGGTCAAGAAATTTTGCTCAAGGAACCAAAATGATTTCAGTACAGAAGGCCTAGCAGATAAGATGAGGGAGGGATCTCACTTCAGTGACTGGGGGTTGTTTCAGAGGTGTATCAGTCAGTGTTCCATCAGCATCACAAAATACCCAAGAGAGTTAACCTGTGTGGAAGAAATGCTCGTTTTTCACTTACAGTGCTGGGTGTTTGCAGGCTATGGTTCATGGCTCTATTACGTTTGGACTGTAGTGCTGCCGAATACCACGGGGAAGTATCAGGTAAAGAGAGCTACTTGAGGAGCTGGAGAGCTGGTTCAGAGGTTAAGAGCACTGGTTGTTCCTCCAGAGGTCCTGAGTTCAATTCTTAGCGACCACATGGTGCCTTACAATCATCTATAATAAGAGCTGGTGCCCTCTTCTGGTGTGCAGGCAGGACACTGAACATATAATAAATAGATCTTTGGAAAGAAAGCTGCTTGCATTAATTAAGACAAGCAAGAAGTAAAACAAGACAATGATCTCCAAGGGCCACTCCCATTGCATCTCAGTGATCTGATGTCCTCGTACAAGATCCTATTCTCTAAGGCCCCCCACCCCAGTTCCCAACAGTGTCAGATGCAAGTCACAGAGCCTTTAAGACGCAGGTCTTCGAGGGACATTTCACATACCTTTGCATCTTTACAGGGGAGAAGAGTTGTGCCTTCTGGTGAGAACATCTGTAGGGGAGACTGAGGATGTAGAGCATCCAGGGCCTTGCTTCAGGCTTCAGCCCTTTGTAACATCAAGCATGGTGGCACTTACCCAGCACTCTCAAGGAGAGACCAGAGGCTCAGAAGAAGTTCCTGGTCATCTTGGCTTCGTAGTAAACTAGAGGTCAGTATGGACTATGATCTCAAAACAAACAAACTTCCATAGAGTCCAAGATTCTGTCACGGAATGGGATTGGCGAGGCAAAGTGTACTGTAGGTTCATTTTTAAAGTTTAGGTTGAAATCTCAGCTATCAAAATGGAATAAGTTTCTCTACTGTCCCTTGGTTAGGGTGCTAACATATAGCAATCACACTTCTGCTTCCTCTAGATCCCAGAATTGCCCTAAAAACCTCATTTGTATTGAGGTGGAAGTGGGAGAGACGATTAGTTCTCAAGAAGCAAGGGGGAGAAGACGAGGATAATTTACTGCCCTTGTTTGGCTTATGGACTTTTCCAGGGTTCCCTTTAGTTAACGTCTTTTGTAGTGATCTGGGTACCCTAGATACTGTGCTGCTTATGTAAACACCTTACTATTTTTACAGATTTTATTTACTTTCATCTGTTGACAGCTGCCTTAAGTATTCATTACCTGGAAATGGTTTTTGGTTTGTCCGGACCCTCAGAGCTCACTGATAGAGTGATCTTACAATTACAGTTTGCTTCAACTTCATGGACTGCTTGAAAGTAAAAACACAGGTTTTGTTGTTGTTGTTGTTGTTGTTGTTGTTGTTACAAAGTCCCTGAGGGACAACAATCCTAAATGTGAGAGATGTTTCCCCTTTTATTTTATAGGCAGGCAAAGCTTAATCACTTTACAGGGAGCTTAGTCTCTCCCGTAATCCAATAATATTCCCTGGAATCTTAGTGGCTTTAACTTTGAATTCCTTTAATCTAGTGTTGGTGTTTTTTGATGTCTATTCCCATCTTCCATTAGATTCGGTGCCCATGCAAAGAGGCGAAAAGAGAACTAGCAAATTCTCTCACATAATTAGGCTTAGGTAAGAGGAAGACAGCTCAGTATTTCCCCTGCTTCCTAAAAAGATATGATTGCAAATGTACCCATCAGCCAGTCACTGTGCAAGGTAGCAATGAGATAATAGTCGACCCTCTGCTTCCTGCAGGGAGAGCATCCCCCAGGCTTTATATACTTTAGTTCTCATGGAGAAACACTCTTATGTAAACATCCACCAGAGCGGCTGAAACTAGACTTTGAGTGACATCATGGTTTCCAGTTGGAGAATAATAAGCAGAAAGTCTGAGAAACAGAAAACCATCCCGAGGCATTCCAGGACACAGGGTTTTACTGCTTGGAAAGCACACACACTGGTAGCAGGAGGTCACTCCTGATTTCACCCGTTGCTCTAGCACAGAAGCAAATATTGAGGAGCCGATAGGGCCTTCAATGCTGTGTTGCTTTCCTGGGGCTCCAGCACCAGAATCTTGGTGGCTGAAGACAACAGAAATGTACTTGTCTCAGGTCTGGCACCCAGTAGACTTGCTGAAATGTATGTGTTTGAATGTCTAATTTACTGTCACAAAAGCGCTCCATGCTGAAGGAGCCCTAGTTTCAATGCACATGCATGTCACTTAAACCATGAAAGGGGATGGCTGACATCTAGCTGGAGGACTTCAGAAGAGGTACACAGAATCCTGGCCACAGGTAAGTAAGTTGATTTTCAGACCTGCACTAACTTTGATCAATAGATCCTACTGTTTCTAATCCCTGACAATATCACCCCATCTTCTAAGACTGAAGCAAGTGGACTAGTACTAGGGACAAAGGAGGCACATACCCAACCCCTTTGCCATTTACAGCAGATGACCCTGAAGAACACTTTTAAAAAGCTTATCTCAGCAGGCCATGGTGGCACACCCCTTTAATCCCAGACAGACTCAGGTAGATCTCTAAATTCAAGGCTAGCCTGGTCTACAGACTGAGTTCCAGGATAGCCAGGGCGACACAGAGAAACCCTGTCTCAAAAGCAAACAAAGAAACAAAAAAGTGTGTGTGTGGGGGGGTATGGAGGTGGGTGGGTATCTGTTCAACTCATGAGTCTTCTGACAGATAGACTAGCGACTTCTTTTCTGATCCCCTGTCCCTCTTAGTCAATACTGATTGAACCGATGATTGCTGGCTGAACAGATAAACTGGATTAACCAGAAAGTGTGTGCTAAGAATCTAAAGGGCAACAGCCACGGAAGTAATCAGCAGAGTGTTCTCAGAAGCAGGAGCAAACAAGCAAACTTAAAAAGGCAAAGGTTTTGATTTTGGTGAAAACAACTGGCCAGCGGCACATGCTGTGACTTGCAGAAGTAGAAAAAAAGCAGGCTGGGGGAGAGCTGAAGGTGGCAGAGTCCTGGCCCTGCAGAAGGGAGCACCCCCCCCACCCCGCCCTGCTGTGCCTCTGGCTGATCTTGTTTTACACGTCTTTTCTGTGAACTTTCTATCCCCACAAACCTGCAGAGTAGCTCAGCCTGCCAAGCACCAGGCTTCTAGGCATGTGCCACACGCATCTGTTTTTTTTGTTTGTTTGTTTTGTTTTAAGTATGCTATCTATGCTTCTAATTTTTTAAAAATAAGGTACATAATAAACCAAAATTCCCTTTAAAACCCTCTTTTGCTTAATTTTTTAGATACTATTGAGTTTATATAAGCACAGGACCTACATTTAAGTAGACTTTTAGTAGCTATGATCTCAGGTTTTGGTCAAAGTCAGTGAGTGTGCTTAGGCAATGTCTTTAAACAGATTTTTGGAAATAGATATTTTAAGCCAGCATTGAAGCACACTTGAGATTGAAGGAGCAGGATCTTCACTTTGAGCCTCATAGCTAGCTCTAGGACAGTCTGGGCTACATAGCAAAACTTCATGTAAAAAAAAATCTAGTCAAATATCTCAAGAATGAAAAATAATTTATACCACCCAGATGTTTTTTCTGCAATATAGGTTTTGTTTTTCAGAGGCAAGAATGAGTTTAGAAATAGCTGTGTATAGAAAACAGTCCATAAGTCACAGTTTGCAGGGCAGTATTCAGAATGCAGATGTGGTAGCTATGTCCCAACAGCTGCTGAGGCCTTTGAGCATGACAATGGCCACATTCTTGCCTAGGGAAGGACAGTGGGTCATGAGAGTGAATTAAAGTTCGGAAAAAAATGTACTATGAAATCAGTCCTTTGTGGATACTGACCATTATTATTTTTGGCTGTGGTTGTCACTAAGAAAGTTCCTTTACCCTCTGATTTTGGGGTTCCTCATCTATAAAAGCAATCAAGATAATGTCACAAAACCTTTCTCAAGGATTTTCCCAAGAGCTGAATCAGAAAGCAGCCACTTAATTGGTTTTTGGCAAGTACGGGTTTCTTTTTTCCTTTATATAAAATTACAAAATCCTTTGACTAGGAAATTTTGACATACTAGAGCTTGTCAGTATGACACACTTTAAATATTACTCACGAGCACAGAAGCTCATGTTTGAAAGGTCAGAAAAAATATTATAGTGGCGTTTTTATGCAATGGAAAATGATCTCACAGTCATAATTTTAACTAAAATAATCTCTCTCCCTTGTTCTCCTCCTTCTGTTGGCATTCAGGCCTACCAGGCCTGCTCCTTGGAGACCTGGCAGAGTACTTTCCCCTATGTGTATGCTCAGTATGCAGGCAGTACCTTAGCCTGTTCTGTGGTCTCTGTGTCGTGCCCCTTCCTTTAAAAGGTGGAACTCTGCCCACTTTATCTCTCTTCTTCCTCTTCTTCTCTCTTTTCCCCTCTTTCCAGCCTCTGCCTGTCACTGCCTCTCCTTTTCCATAAAGCCACTCTGTGCCCCCTTTATCTCTTCCCCCTCTCCCTCCCTTCCCCCAATAAAACTCTCCACATGAACTCTGGCATTTGTCCCACCCTCTCTCTCCTGACAGTTTTAAATCATAACATTGCTGCTGTATGTTTGACAGGGACCCTGAACAACAACGCATCTCTAGACCCATGGGAACGCCTTCAGGGCTACAGCTGGCCTCTTTCAAGGACAATCACCTCTGGCCATCCCCCATGAGTGAGGTCTTGTTTCTCGTCACTCAGACCCAAGCGTCCCTTGGACCTAGCCTGTCAGTCCCCACTCTTTGAATGACAGCTCCCAGGGTGGCTTGCACCTTTCTCGCTCCTTTCTCACTTGATAAAAAGCCATTGGATCTCATTTTTTCTTTTTCTGCCTCACTCATGAGGAATAAGCCTACCAGAAATATAAGTCCAACATCTCAATCCAAACACGGCTGCTTACCGGCACCCTATATCCCAATATTTCATGGGACCTTTACCCTACTTTCAAGTTTCCTCTTACCTTCACCCCAATCATCCTTACCCAGGATTCTGAGGCTATGCACTTCAATCCCTTCCCCTTTTCTGTTCTGCTTGTCAGACCTGTTTGCTCTCCTCTCTCAGAAATGGGCCTCTGGCCCACCGGATGCTTCCCTTATCACCTGCTCCCTGCGTCTGTGCCCGCTGGCATCTCGTGCCCACACTCTAAATGTCTCCTTCTTCTATTTGTTCTGTCTATTTGCTCCCTCCTGCTGCCACTGCCATCCTGCAGCTGAGGGAGGGGGGTCCCTCAGCCCACAGCGAGCTGGCCCCATAATCCGGTGCCACTGACTCCTCACCTTGGCCAGGAAACATCTTTCATGCTTATGGTTCTTTACATGCTGCTGTGTACTGTAAACTCTTATTTTATAATTTTTTTTAAAGTTGGTCGTCTGACATAGTTTCCTGGGAAGAGTTTTTGTTTCTGTTAAAAGTCCTGTCTGTTTTGGATGTATGGATAGAAATGTGTGAATGGTGCGGCCACATGCATGTGTTTCTAACTGGTTTTGAATGCTGGAGTTTTACCTGTCCTGTCTGTGTGTCTTCCTAAATGAATATGATTTAAAACCTGTAAGGCTTCTGACTCCAGTTTGAAACTGCTCTGGAAAGCACCACATCATCAGTTGCCACCTTGGTCTTTGACCTTAGCTTTAAGATAGATGACTTCACCATCTTTAGTAAGGGTGACCATGTGAAATGGCCCCACCGAGAAGACATCAGGCCTCTAATATATACTTTCAGTAAGGATATATTTCTGTATGATAATTCCTGTCCTGTCCCCCCCAAAAAAACCCCAAAGTTTATAAAAGATAAGATTTAGAACAATGCTGGTTTACTGAGATATTAAGGCTGCAACTCTGAATACGTGTACAGGGATGAGTCTGGCTGGCAGCCATCATTTACTAAGGTTAATGAATATACATTTTAGTCTTAATGAACTCTCTGTTCATTGTATATCCTTCTAGACTAACAAGTCTCAAATAGTTCAGATTGGTATGAACTTTTGTATGATGATAAAATATATGGGTAGATTTATTACAACATACTGTATATCTGGTATATACTCTATATAGTGATAAAAATTTGAGGTTAGATTGTCTGTGAGGTCCTTGGCCCAGGAACAGTTCCTGCTCCTGCACTGAGGCTACCCACCCAGAGGGGTGAGTGTGTGCCCGCCTGGTCGGAGGGGAGTGCAGGGCACCTCCAGATTCTGCTGCAGGGGCTTCTTGGTTCCACACGACCCTCCCCTATCCCCAAGTTCGCCCATTTGTCTGCAGGGTCCTTGGACCTCCAAGAATCCTGTCCCTGTGCTGAGGACAACCTTTGAGACTGATGAGGGGGTGCCATTCCTGGGTGGGACAGAAAGTCCGGGAAAGGAGCACTGGGCCCCTTCAGCTCCTGCTGCAGGGGCTTCTTTGTTCCACACA
>LOEQ01002329.1:40591-51495 GCA_001685075.1 Bramus lutescens | reverse complement strand
GACTCTCTGAATGTGGCTGACAATGAGGGCAGACTGAGAAGTCAAGGACAATGGCACTGGGTTTTGATTCTACTGCATGGAGTGACTTTGTGGGAGCCTTGTCTGTTTGGATGCACACCTTCCTAGGATGGGGGGGGCTTTGACTTCCCACAAGGCAGGGCACCCTGACTTCTCTTAGGACTGGAGAGCAAAGGGGAGGAGAGTGGGGGGAGTGGAAGGGAAATGGGAGGATGGGAGGAGGTGGAAATTTTAAATTAATTAATTAATTAATTAAAAATTAAAAAAATAAAATCACACTATTTGTAAAAAAAAGTTCAACACCAAACTTCTAGAGAATTTAAATAAATGGCAACATGTGTTTGATTAATAAGGTATTTAATAAGTAAGATACATATTCTATAATGACATGACTGGTCCCCAGAGACGGTCCTTTTCCCAGAGTCGGGCATTTGTAATGAGGCCCACATGGCCTGTCAACAGTGAAAGACCCAGGCCCCAGAGAATCCCTGATCTATAACCCTTACACAGACACTGAATGGCCTGACTCCAAGCCCCAACCCAGTGAAAGAAACACATCTTGATTTTGGGACCCAAGTCAGCAAAAGAGATACTTTATCCCTAAGCCTAGAGCCCAGCAATAACACCCTAAATCTGAAACTAGCCCCAAGAGAACACACTTGACCCCTAGATTCAGAATATCTAAAAGAAATTTGACCAGGCCCTAAAATTGGGGTCAAAAGGCCAAAAAGAACCATCAAAAGAAACAGCCTGGCCCTGGAATTGGAGCCATCTCTGCTTCTCACCCCAAACTACCCAATCCTTGGGCTGGAAAGACTGACTAATTCTAGACCAACAGATTTGGGACTCCCCATGGGAATCTCCTCAGACAGAGGATTCACCTTGACTGGGAAGTAACCTAGACCCAGAGCAGCCAATCAGCTTAGTCCAGGCTTGAGCCAATCCTAAGGCTGTAACTGGGCAGGTTTGGAGAGTTTGAACCAATTGCAGCCTGTAGCTAGGCAGGTTTGGAGTCTCCCAAGCCCCTTCCATCACTGCCCTGGGTCTCTCTCCTGCTCTGCTCCTGTTGCTGCTGCTGTTGTTGTCATTGCTGCCATCACGCCTNATCGTGGCTGCTGCCACTTCAGGAGGACAGAGGGACCTGAGTTAATTCACAAATAAAGCATTGGAGTTGGTCTTGTGGTGGTGATTCAGGTTCTGGATCTCAGTGCTGGCCTCTGTGCTTCCTCAGTCTCTGCTCATGGGCCACACCCCAACTTACAAGGTCCCTTTTCTCCTGTTCCCATTGGCCCTAGGAATCTTTTCCTTATGACTTTGCCTTTTCAGAAGACAAGCTTAGTCTGGCACAAACTTGGTTCTGTTTTCTACATGTTAGGATTATGTTCTACGTCTCAGGATCACAGCTAAACACCAGAGACTGAGATCTTCCTATTTAATGATACCTAAGCAATTTGAATTCATATGTGCTCTTAAAGTTAAGCTTAAAACAAGTAACTAAAAAGTTTGCCTATCCATATGTACCTAATAGACAGACAACAATCAAATGCTCAGATATTTGCAGAATATGGCATTTAAAATGTTTAAGTAGAAAACATCTTATAATAGAGAGACTTGTTAATCCTGGCAGCACCTGTATATCCTCCAAAGAAGATGAATGGGCATAGAAGAACTTGCTTCAAAAGTGGCAACCCCAGCCACTGAGCAAAACTGCCATTCACCTCAGCTACTGCCAAGACCATTTTCAGACCATGGGCAAAACAGGACACTGGGGAATCGACTGCCTCGAGTTGCCTAGACAAAGGTAGGCTGGCACTCCCACAAGTCAATACTCCACAGAAATTCTGTTGGATCTTCTGGGGCCTGGCAGGCCTAGAACTGTAGGCTGAAGACGAATGCCCAACGTTACAGAGGAACCACCACTGAAGACTGAGATTATCCTGAGATCTCCACCCTCAGTGACCAAGGAAGGCCCTGGGTAACTGTCTAGGTAGCCAGCAAGTAAGTCTCTGTCATTTTCAGTTGCTAAGTCAGGTAAAATTTATCCTTCTCCAAACCTCTGACACTGTTTGACGACTAGTAACTTTGTTGGCTTAACTGCAGCAACCAAGGCTTCAGCTGCCTTCTCAGTTCTCTGTGTAAAATTCAGGTCGCAGGCCTCACTTCCCTAGAGCTAATACTAAGTCTAGACACAATTTACCTTGTTACCAGACTAAAGAAAAGAGAAACTTATAAAACATTTTAATGTAACCTTTACCCTTCCTTTACTTAACGAGGCTCGCTTTGCAGTGACTGCTCTCAATGGTCAGCCACTTGTATCTCCTGGTGAATTAGAGGGAAAGAAGGTGTCTTAAGGTGTAAAGTTTATGTGAGTAAATGAAAATTTAAGATGTGAGGATCTAAGAATGTTTCTGGGTCTAAGAAAGTGACTTAAGGTATATAAATGCACGTTATGAAGGTCTGGGAATGGAAAGGCAGAAGTGCCTCACGAGAAAGTGAGTTGAGATGTTTAGAGGAACGAAACACAGTCCAAATATCCCTCTCATTATGCTTCTGCTATACTAAGGCTCCAAAAGTTCATAGTCTTACATTAATTAATGAAATCCTGGTAAGCTATTAACCAGGCAGAGTACTACCACTATGTGAATATACCACCTTTTCTGTAATTTGAATTTTGATACTGATTACAAAGAGTGGATATGTTAATGTATCTAAAACTTCTATCTTTTTCTAAACTCAAGGGCCTCTTGCAGGCTCCAGGGAGCTGACTTGGCTACACCTCCAGTAGGTCAGATGCACTGCCAGCCATGCTCCAGACGAGTGCTGGCAACTAACAGCCTAAATTCCCCACCTTTCCGCGGTCTTGTGGCCCTCTGCCCCCAATTACTAGGACCTAAGAAAAAATTTTCACCTAAACTTAACCTTATATTCTGTTCTTGAAGCCTCTTGACAGGTCAAAGTGACAACATCGGTAACACAGAACCAGGACAGTGAAGTGAAACAGCCAGCTGTCCTAGGACTTGGCAAGCACCCCAGATTTCTAGGTTCCCGAAGGTTCCAGCGCGCCCAGATTAGCAAGAAGCACTCTCGAGAACTCAATCCCTACCCTGCCACCCCTAACTTCTCATCTTTTTATAATAAACAAAAGGGAGGAATGTTGGCATATAGGCATACCCGACGCACCCCTTGGAGACCTGGCAGAGTGTGTCACCTCTGCGCTCAATGCCCAGTTCATAGGCAGTACCTTAGCTTGCTGTGTGGTCTCTGTGCACATGTATTGCCCCCTCCCTTTAAAAGGCAGAACCCCGCCCGCTTTCTCTCTTTTCTTCTCTTCTCTCTCCCCATCTCCCCAACTCCCATCCCTCTCTCTCTCTCTTTCTTGCCATGAGATCACTATGCACCTCTTTCTTTCTCCCCCCTCTCTCTCCCTTCCCCAATAAAAACTCTCCAAGGCAAGCTCTGGTATCTGCCCTTTCTCTGGCTCTCTCGCCAGCCATTTTTAAATCATAACACCTCCCTCTCCTTATTGTTCTTCTCTCCCACTCCTCAGCGTACTTTCCTAAGTAATATACAAGCCAAAACAATAAGAAAGGTTATCAAATAATTTTCGATCAGATTCTTGCCTCCTAGGGTTTCTCATTATTTCTCCTGTCTAAATATTTTCTAAAATGGCAGGAAGTGAAGAAAGTGAAGAAAAGATTATAGACAATCAAGGTGATGCAATATTCTGAGAATATCTCTTACATTTCAAGAGTATGGAACTCTTGCTGGACCTCACAACCAAAATTAATAATATACCTTATGGTCATTTAAGACTTAAGACTGCTAGCCTACTGTGCACGCAAATTGTTTACTCTGCCTTCAAGATAACAATGTAACAGTAGACCTTACTTGACCTTGATTTCCCATGTAATCAACTTTTACAACCCAAGCTAAGTCATAGCTGTAATTTTAAGTTATGGCCTTTCCAGGCCATGTCCCTGGCCCAGAAAATGCCCGTGTATCATTTGTTGAAAGCGACAAATAGGGAGGTTGAAAGCAACATCCTAAAATCTATCCCAGAGGTTGGAAATAACTATTTATGGTTCCTGGTTGATAAAGGACATTTGTTATCTGGGTCAGTTGTGATCAGTTGGACCCAGTGAATTAATCCCTTGTAAAACTCTGTTAAAGAGTTCTGTAAAGTGTCTACTCATTCCCTATGTGATGGTTTCTATACTGTTCAGTTAATACAGAGAGAAGTACTTCGTTAGGGACAGACCTACATCGCGCACACCAGAGACGCAGACACACAAAGGCAGAAGCAGACACCAACAGGGACACACACAGACATAGGGATAAACAGGTTCACAAGACAGCCTTTGGGCAGTCACAGATTCAGACTCATGCAACACACAGAAGATGACAGACATAGGGAACACGAAATAGACTCTGGACTCAATTCCAAGGAGAATTCTTTTCTTTCTTTCTTTCTTTAATGAGACACTTGTGCATTATTGGTAACTTGAGGCTAATCACTAATGCCTATAAGCTGAGTAAAAATGACAGGAGTGGACAAGAGGTGGGAAACTGGTTTTAGAAATTAGGAGACCACGTGAGCACCAGACCTCTGGACTTGGGACACCTTGAACTGGTGAGTTGGTGAGGGGTGGAGCAGATGTTTACAGAGAGAACAGAAGGCCAGTGGAGAAAGTGAAATTGAGAGGTAGCATTTGGACAGGGGACTAGAGGAAGAGTCAGCAAAAAGAATGAGAAGACCCTAGTCTTTCTACTTCCTCTGGGTTCCCAGGGAGCTCTTAGGCAGAACACAGGAGAAGAGAGGGAGAGGAGAGGGAAGGGAAGGAAGCAAAAGAGAAGGAAGGAAAAGAGAGAGTTTCTTGAAGGGGTGGGGTGTGCCTTTAGTTCCAGACATTGTGAGTCACCCAGAGAACTTTCCCACTCATACCTGACTGTCCCTCAGGGGCATCCTCCAGCTAACAAGCACTGATACACACAGAAAGTTCAGTCATGCTTAAAAAATTATTGTATTAGTGTTTTTAATTATGTTTACGGGGTCTGTGTGTGTGGGTGCACCTAAGAGTGTTGATGGCTTCAGAGACCAGAGAGAAAGAAGGGAGACAATTTATTTGACTAACTGACAAACTAATCCACTAATAGACTAATAGAAGTCAAAATAACAGAGAACATGGAAATGACTAAACTAGCCATAAAAACAAGAAAAAGTTTTCCTAAAGTGGGTGTGTTGATGCCAGTTTATTATCAGGAAGAAGAACCTCAGCTTCAAAGCCAGCATGGGCTACATAGGGAGACCCTGTCTTAAAAAAAAAAACTCTCAGAACTCAATAAAATACACATATTCATGATAAAAGGGCTTATTGAAAGTCCTGTGTAAACATATTTTAAAGTAACCACAATAAAGCACGATAGTCCAATTTAAACAAATTTGAGCCCCCAAAAATACACATAGAAATTTTACAAAGGGTAAAAAATAGGAAAATTTGTTGTGTACAAAATATTCAAAATTAGGATAATTTTAGACCCAGAAATCAAGATGGAAGTCAAGCTGTTCCTTTAAAATTGTAAGAGTAATAATGTTCAACTAAAACTCTTCACTCAGACTGTCAATCAAATGTAAAGGGGGAATGAGGAAAATATTAGACAAATATAGGTCTCATCAAGTCAACTTCTCCTGCTTCCCTAATTTAGATGTTGTTAGCCTATGAGCTTTGGAACAGAAGGAATAGGGTTGGGTGGGATTTCACTATGGAGAGATAAGGGGAACAAGAGGATCATAGCTCCACATGGCGGGAGGAACGGTGCAGGGTGCTCACCTGCTGGAACTTCCTCATGAAGAGCTTCTGTGGGACAGACGGTGATGTGAGAAAAACTGAGCAAATGGAAGTATAAACTGTTTATAAAGTTAGAAAGACAAGCAAACATTTTACAAGAACGTTACTAATTATGTGATCTGGCTAGTTTTGTGCCAATTTGACACAAGCTAGAGTCATTAGAGAGGAAGATGCCTCAGTAGAGAAAATGCCTCCGTGAGATCAGCCTGTAGGGAATTTTCCTGATTAGTAATTGATGGGGGAGGGCCCAGCCCATTGTGACTGGTGCCATATCCCTGACTGATGGTTGTGGGTTCCATAAGGAAGCAGGCTGAGCAAGCCCTGAGGAACAAGCCAGTAAGCAGCATTCCTCATGGCCCCTGCATCAGCTCTTGCCTCCAGGTTCCTGCTTTGAGTTCTGCCGTGACTTCCTTCACGTGTGAATGTGATGTGGAAATGTGAGTTAGATAAACCCTTTCCTCCCCAAGTAGCTTTTGGTCATGGTGTTTGTCACAGCATGCACATTGACAATATGCACAATTATATATATTTACATTTCCCATTGCCAGGAACAGATAGAATTCCTGTTTGAAAATACAAATGCTATATTGACAGCCTTCAAGACTTTCAGAAAATAGCTGACCAGAAATCTTCTCAGGGTGTCCAGTTGGGAAACAGGCTAGCCAACTGTACTCTGTAGTTAGTATTTCTATATGATAAAATATTATTCAGGATGGAAGAAGGGTACTTGACTTGGGAGGAGGAGTTGAGGGGGCATCATTTCCAAGAAAGAAGACAATTCTGCAAAAAACAACAATCTATTTCCAGATGAGACTCCTTCTGAACTTCCAACATCACTAACTCAACAGAAAAGTTACAGTCGTGTTTAAGATCATAACAGTGGAAGATTCTCTTTCATCATTCAAGTGGGCCCTACGGTCTACCTAAATATATTTATAAGAGAGGCAGATCACACACACAAAAGAGAGACTGTAAAAGCCAAAGTTGGAATGACAGAGATGCAAGCCAAGGTATGTTGGCAGTCACCAGCAGCTGGAAGAGGCAAGAAATGGCTTATCCTTCAGAACCTTCTGAGAGCATGCAGGCTTGTTAATGTCTTGGCTGTGGAATTTTGGCTTCCAGAACTGTGAGGGAATATGCATAAGCTACTGAATTTAGAATAATTTATCATAGCAACCATATTAGAGTATCGTGGAGGTAATCATTAAAGTCCTCTCTCTCCCATCTCCTAACCCATCCATCCTCTGTCATAATTTCTTCCCCTTTGTCATGATCTCTTTCAATCTCATGTTTATATTTTCCAGGAATGTGCACACAGAAACATGTGTGAACTGGCATATAAATATTAATTCTCTATTAAAGAAAAAAAACATCCTCACAAATATATTTAAGCAGAACAGATGCTGTGTTTCTCCGTAAATATCATGTATAACTCAATAAGCTACATTTAATAATGGAGCTGACTGTTTGATTTCTTTCTTTTAATTTTGTTCTGCTTTGTTTGAGGCAGGGCCTTACTATAGAGACCCGGCTAGTCTGGAACGTACAGAGATCCCACTGACTTTGCCTCCCAAATTCTGGGATTAAAGGTGTGCAGCACCACAATCAGTCAAAACTTTGCTTTATTATAAATATGCCAGTGCTAAAAACATTAACTTTTTCTCTCCTTGACACCTTGTGTAATCTTATGTTTGTTGAACTGAAAGAGATCTAGTTTTAAATGTGATAGTTTTCATTTTAAAAAGACAACCTCTACAAGGCTGCTTAAATTTCTCTATGGTTTTGAAATTATTTTAAACTTAAAAATAGCACAAATAGGGGCTGGGAAGATGGCTCAGTGGTTAGGCGCTCATGCAATTCTTTCAGAGGACCTTATTTCAGTTCCCAGCACGCACACTGATCAGCTCACAACAGGCAGAAAATCCAGTTTCAGAGGCTCTCACACCTCTGGTCTCGGAGAGCAAATGCACATATGTATGTGCCATGTCTGTACAAACACATTAAAGGAAATATACATAAATATGTACTTTGTATATATACTTATATACATGAATACATGTATACACTCACAAACGTACACACATACACATACATTGGTTTTTTGAGACAGGGTTTCTCTGAGTAGCCCTGACTGCCCTGGACGGCTGTCTATAGATCAGGCTGGCCTTGAACTCTGAGATCTGCCTGGCTCCGCCTCCCTAGTACTGGGACTAATGATGTGCACAACCATCATCACTTGGCAGTAACATTTTTTTTTTCGAGACAGGGTTTCTCTGTGTAGCCTTGGTTGTCCTGGAACTCACTCTGTAGTCCAGGCTGGCCTTGAACTCGTAGAGATCCGCCTGCCTCTGCCTCCCAAGTACTAGGATTAAAAGTGTGCACCACCACCGCCCAGCATAACAAAATAATTTAAAAGCACAAATGTAGTCTGGAATTCATATTCACTTGCAGTAGCATCAGCTCCCCCGAGACAGAAGCGAGAGATCTGCATGTGCTAAACGAATGTACATCACTGTCTGTCCATATCGACATCCACGTATCTCTATATAACAGGAATTGACTCATGAGATTATGCACACCAAACAGTTCCGCAATCTGTTACCAGCAAGCCAGAAAAACAGGCTAACTCAGTCTGATCCCAAAGGCCAGGCAGGACTTTTTCTCTCCTACTGGTCTGAGCAAGGAAGAGCAGGGGCTGGTTCTTTGGAGGCCATCCCTAAGCCCATTGTAGGCGGCATAATAACCTTTGGACATGCTTCCTGAGAGATGAAAAGTAAGTTCTTTGCCTTCCCACACATTGTTCCATATATTTTAACGGGATGGGATAGCCAGGGGTGGATGCACATTCTACATAGGCTTCATTGTCTAGTAGGATAGATGCACACCCCTGGGTGCCTGTCCACTCCTTTCTTTAAATGATTCACGAAAGCCCCAAACTTTCCATGTCCCTGTGTGGGACAGGACACTGCCACATTGCTACATAACAGTAAAAACGTTTAAAATGCAGAATTTTGAATGCAGGAGAAGAGGGTTGTCCCAGCTCAGATAAAAAGGGAATTTGCCTTCTCTCTGTTTTCGGGGGGGGGGAGGGGAGGGACTTAAAAAGATCAGATGATGACTGCCCCATTGCTGAGAGTAGACTTTTAATCATTTTACTGACCTGAACGCTGATCTCTTCAGAAGACACCCTATCCCCACACACAGAAATCTTATGTCCTACCTATCTGGGTGTTTCCTTAACCCATCTGATTGATGTAGAAAAGTTGTCCTCTCAATGCCTTTCAGCTGCCCCTGGTACCAGCATCTTACTAACAATAGCACAATGATAGAAGTTGGGAAGTGGTTTTGGTACATTCTACTAATTGATCTACAATTGAAACACTGTGGCTCCATTCTGAGAAGCTGCATGCTGTAACTCAGTTTTGTTATCCTAGCCTCCTGTGTTAAGACAGCAGACAAGATGGAAGAATTCCCCAGGAGCTATGCACGAGCCAGCCTGGAGCACATAGGACAAAGGCAAACAGAGAGACCCCACCTTAGATAATAGAGATGGTGAAGACTGCCAGCAGAGACTGTCCTCTGGCTCTCATTGTCTTAGCCACTGTTCTATTGATGTTCACAGACACCGTGAGCAAGGCAGCTCATAAGAAAGAGTTTAACTGGGGCTTGCTTAGAGTTTCTGAGCTTAGTCCATGGTAGGATTATCATGGTAGTGTTGGACCCTAGAGTCCAATCACTGAGGATGAGTCTCCCCAAGAGCCCATCTCTCACACCACAGCTGATGTAAAAGCATGAGGATTTTATTAATTCTGTCATGACAGGGTCTTTCAGCATTAGAGAGGCCAAAAAGACCCCAAACAGCTGGTACAGGCTACTTTTAAAGCAAAAAGACATAAAAGGAAGGGGGGAGGTGTCTGGAGGTTGTCCTTTAACTATTATGATTGGCTTATTCAAAAGGGCTATTACCAATAATTGACTAGAGAGCGGTTGCCAGATCAGATGAGGTAAGAAAATATATCTGAGGGTCACTTTGCCCCTTTCCCAGGGACTTAGTCAAAACACCAGTAACTGAGTCAACACCTAAGAGTTATCTTGCCCCTATTCAGAGAGATGGAAAGTTCCCAACATCTCAGTATGGGTAGCTGTTAGGTCCTTGGTTCCCGGGGGGGGGGAGAAGGGGGAGCATTACTTCTGAGACTGAGAGGGCTCAGAATTGTCCTCAGTGTTACAGTAGGGCACAGACATACATGGCACAGGAGCGGTTCTGAGAGCTTCGCATTCATCTGCAGCAGCAGACAGAGGCAGAGAGACATTGGGCCTGGTATGGGCTTCTGGAACCTCAAAGTCCACCCCCAGTGACACACTTCCTCCAACAAGTCTACATCACACCTTCTAATCTTTCCCAAAGAGTTCCATCAACATAGGACCATGCATTTAAATGTATGAGTTGATGGGAGCCATTCTCATTCAGACCACCCTGCACCTGCTCACCATGGCATGTGTGACCCTTCAAATGTAAACATGTACATATACATATACACATTGTACACACACCCATATGCAACACTAAATGTATTTTTAAAAAGACTAATCACCCTGAAACCTGCCATTTCTAGAGCTTTTTGTTAATTTCAGTATTGCCGTGTTATTCAAGACTTCAGTCCCTTTTCCATCCCCTTTTGATATTTAAACTATTGTCTTATTATACATAATTCAACAATAGCTCCTTCATATCACTCAGTTGTGGTGGAGGCTGCTTAGCCCCAAAATAATCACACAGAAACTATATTAACTAAATCACTGCTTGGCCCATTAGCTCTAGCTTCTTATTGGTTAACTCTTACATATTAATTTAACCCATTTCTATTAATCTGTATATCATCACAAGGCCATGGCCTACCAGCAAAGTTTCAGCATGTCTATCTCCGGCGGCGGCTCCATGATGTCTCTCTGACCCCTCCTCCTTTCTCCCAGCATTCAGTTTAGTTTCCCTGCCAAGCTCTGTTCCCCTATAGCTCTGCTATAGGCCCAAAGCAGTTC
>LOEQ01002329.1:20423-31462 GCA_001685075.1 Bramus lutescens | reverse complement strand
GGAGGGGAGAGATAGGGAGGGGAGCAGAGAAAAATGTAGAGCTCAATAAAAAAATTTATGTATATTTATGTGTCAGCATGTGTTTATGTGCACTGCTTGAATGCAAATGCCAGAAGAGGACCGAGAACATTGAATATCTTGGATCTGGAATTAGAGGTAGTTTTGAGTCACCTGAAGGGGTTCTGGGAACTGAATTCAAGTCATCTATAAGAGCAGTAAGCATCTCTCCACCTCATGTTTGATTCTTTCTTCTTCCCAGAAATAACCACAGGTTTTGGGAACATTGTATGGTCTCAAGAAATATTTGTTTGTCATAAGGGAACAATATAAGGTAGCATTGTAATACAAGTATTTATTATCTAGTCAAATGATCATTTGTTTATTCATAAACTAGTAATATATATTAAAGTGCAGATGTTAGAGTTTGAATATGAGTCGAAAATTTGATTTCCACCCATTCATGTACTTTGAGACATTCTGGAAACTTTGGGAGGTGGGGCTTGAGAGGGAGCCACCAGGTGAGGTCCTTGGGTTCTGTTATTTTTGACCACGTCTGTAATCCTCTTTGTTTACTATCTGTTCTGACATGAATCGCTTTCTGCTTCCACATGCTTCCAGTATCGAGATGTTTTGTTTCAGCCTGTGGAAATAAGTAACATGGACTTAACCCTATGAAACAGTGAGTGTGCCAACAAACCTCCCTCCCTCGGGTCACTTATGTCAGTGACTTTGGTCACAGTGACACTAAAGTAATTAATGCAAATAGGTATAAGGTCTAGCTTAAGAAGTTCTAAAGAGCAGGGTATAGAGTATATACCTTTGTCCCCAGCACTCAGGAAGCAGATGCAGGTAGATCTCTGTGAGATCAAGTACAGCCTGCTCTTTATAGAGAGTTCAAGGAGAGTCAGAACTATGCAGAAAAACCCAGTCTTAAAACAAACAAAACCCCTCAAATTACAAAAAAAGTTCCAAAGAGGTTACAGTGTAGTTTTTTTTAATTCTTTGCTCTTTGGGGGCCTCACCACCCAGCTCCCAAATAATCACCCAGAGATGCCTTGATGAATGAAGAATACTTGATCAGGGTGGATGATGTTTCTGATGTGTTCTTGGATTTGGTTTGCCAGTATTTCATTGAGTATTTTTGCATCAGTGTTCATGAGGGAGATTGGTCTGGAATTCTCTTTCTTAGCTACATCTTTGTGTGGTTTGGGCATCAGGGTAATTGTAGCCCAATAAAAAGAGTTTGGTAATGTTCCTTCTGTTTCTACTATATGGAACAATCTGAGGAGTATCAGTATTAGATGTTCTTTAAAATTCTGGAAGAATTCTGCTGCGAAACCAGCTGACCCTGGTTTTTTTTTTTATTTGGGAAACTTTTGGTGGTTGTTTCTATTTCCTTATGGTTTACATATCTATTTAATTTGTTTATCTAATCTTGATTTAATTTTGGTATGTAGTGTTTATCCAGAAAATTTCCCATTTCCTTTAAATTTTCCAATTTTGTGGAATACAGGTTTTTGAAGTACAACCTGATGATTTTCTGGATTTCTTCAATGTCTGTTGTTATTTCTCCTTTCAATTCTTGTTTTGTTAATTTGGATATTCTCTCTCTCTGCCTTTTGGCTAGTTTGGATAAAGGTTGTCAATCTTGTTGAGTTTCTTGAAGAACTAACACTCGTTGTCTCATTGATTCTTTGTATTGTTTTCTTTGTTTCTATTTTGTTAATTTCAGCCCTCAATTTAATTTTTTTCTGCCTTCTACTCTTTCTGAGTGAGTTTGCTTCTTTTTATTCTAAAACTTTCAGGTGTTTTGTTAGTTCACTAGTGTGGGATTTTTCCAGCTTCTTTATTTAGGCATTTAGTGCTATGAACTTTCCTCTTAGCCCTGCATTCATTGCATCCTATAAGTTTGGTTATGCTGTGTGGTTAAAATTCACTGAATTTTAGAAAATCTTTAATTTGATTCTTAATTTTTTTGACCCACTGATGATTCAGTTGAGCATTATTCAATTTCCATGTGTTTGTAGGCTTTCTGAAATTAGTGCTGCTGTAACTAACTTTAAGCCATGGTGCTCTGAAAAGATACTTAAGGTTATTCTATTTTTATTTATTTTATTATTTTTTGGAGGTGGAGAGGAGGGGGTAGGGACAAGAGAAAAGCGGAGGAGAGGGTGGTACTGGACTTAGGACTGGAAGAAAAGGAAAGGGAAGGAAGCGGAGGATCTAGGAGGGAGTAGGAAGGGAAGGGAGATGGGCTTTATTTGTTTTTTTTTGTTTATTTGTTTTTTGTATCTGTTGAGGCTTGCTTTGTTACAGAATATGTGCTCAATTTTTGAGAAGGTTCAATGAGGTTCTGAGAAGACAATGTATTCTTTTGTATTTGGGTGAAATGTTCTATTGATGTCTGCTAAGCCCTTTTGAGTAATAACATCTGTTAGTTTTCTTATTTCTCTGTGAAGGGTCTTTTGGGCAGACCTGTCCATTGTTGAGAGTGGGGTGTTGAAGTCTCCCACTATTAGTGTGTGGGGCTTAATGTATGATTTAAGCTTTAGTATTGTTTCTTTGACAAATGTAGGTGCTTTTGTGTTTAGGGTATAGATGTTCAGAATAGACACTTCATCTTGATGAATTTTTTCTATAATGATTATGAGATGTCCTTCTTTTGATTGCTTTTAGTTTGAAGTCTATTTTGTTATATATAAGGAAATATTAGGATAGCTACACCAGCTTGCTTCTTAGGCACATTTGATTGGAAAAAAATTTCCCAACCATATACTCTGAAGTAATGCCTGTCTTTGAGGTTGAGGTGTGTTTGTTGTGTGCAGCAGAAGGGTGAATTCTGCCTTCATATCCAACCTGCTAGCCTGTGTTTTTTCATAGGCAAATTGAGTCCATTTCTATTAATGGAGATTAATGATCAGGGATTACTAGTTCCTGTTATTTTTGTTTTTGTTGTTGGTTGTGGCATTGTGTGTGCATTTCCTTTCTTTGGGATTTGCTGCTGTGAGATCATCTACTGCTTGTGTTTTGTCAATGTAGCTGAATTCTTTGAGTTGGAGTTTTCCTTCTAGTACTTTCTGTAGGGCTGGATTTGTGGGTAGGTATTGTTTAAATCTAGTTTTGTCATGGAATATCTTGCTCTCCATCTATGGTGATTGAAAATTTTGATGGGTATAGTAGTCTGGGTTGGCATCTGTGGTCTCTTAGTGTCTGCATAATGCCAGTCCAGGACCTACTGGCTTTCCATTGAGAACTCAGGTGTAATTCTGTTGGTCTGCCTTTGTATGTTACTTGGTCTTCTTTCTTTGCAGCTCTTTATATCTTTATTCTGTATGTTTAGTGCTTTGAGGGGCTTTTTTTTTTTTGGTCCAGTCTATTTGGTGTTCTGTAAGCTTCTTGTATCTTCATAGGCATGTCCTTCTTTAGTTTGGGAAAGTTTTCTTCTATTATTTTTTTGAATATATTTTCTGTTTCTTTGATTTGGATTTCTCATCTATCCCCATTATTCTTAGGTTTGGTTTTACATGGTGTCCCATATTTTCTAGATATTTTGTGTTAACAGTTTTTTGGATTTAACATTTTCTTTGACTGATGAATCTTTTTCCTCTATCATATCTTCAACTTCTGAGATTCTCTCTTCCATATCTTGTATTTGGTTGTTTATGTTTGCATTTGTGGTTCCTGATTATTTATCCAAATTTTCCATTTCCAGAATTCATTTAGTTTGTGTTTTCTTTATTTCCTCTATTTCAGTTTTCAAGTCTTAAATTATTTACTTCACCTGTTTGCTTTTTGTTGGTTTTCTTTAAGATATTTGTTGATTTCTTCCATTTTTTTTGTCTTCCCCTCCACTTCTTTAAGAAAAATTTTCATTTCCTCTTTAAGGTGCTCAATAATCTTCATAAAGTTATTTTTAAAGTCTTTTTTTTTGTTTCATCTGTGTTTGGGTGTTTAGGTCTTGCTGTTGTAGAACCACTAGTTTCTGGTAGTGCCATATTGCTCTTAATGTTGTCGAGTGTATTCCTACCTTATTTTCTACCCATCTCTTTCTCCAATCAGTATAGGTGGAGCCTATGCTTCAGGGGGTTCCTTTTCCTCCAATTGCTGAAGTTGGGAGTTGTGGCTCTATTGAAGGCCCCTTCAGGTGCAGGCAGAGCAGAGCCTGTGTTGATCACTCACCCAGGTACAAGTGGGCCCAAACCTCAGATGGCCATTCCTTGAGGTACTGGTGGGGCCACAGCTCCAGTGGTCACTCCTCTCGGTGGAGGCAGGGTCACGGTTCTGGTGATTATTCCTGTAGGAGTAGGTGGGGCTGAGTTCTGTGGTCGCTGCAATGGCGGGGTATCTTGTATCGAGAATGACAGTGAATGCTTTGCCAGCTTTTCTTAAATTATTCTATCTCTGTTTTGCCTGTAGGCTTTCATCTTTCTGTATTCTGTATACATTTCTTTACCTCTTACTCCATGACTTGCTGTCAGCTGGGTGGCTGACCCCTGACATTCTACTCTCCTCCTTTTCTTGCTCCTCAATCTCTCCTTCCCAGATTTCTCCTCCTATTTATTCTCTCTCCCTGCCAACCCTGCCCATGCTTTCACCTGCCTAGCTATTGGCCATCCAGCTTTTTATTAGACAGGTGTTTTAGGCAAGCAAATTAACACAGCTTCACAGAGATAAACTAATGAAACATAAAAGACACACACTTCTGTTCATCATTAAACAAATAGTCCACAGCATAAACTAATGTAACCCATCTTAAGATAATATTCCATAACATTGCAGTGATGAAAAAGAGGCAATATTCAGTCACAAAGAACTAGTTTCTGAAGAGAATCAAGCTATAAAATAGTCAAGTGACTCAAATACAATATGCAAATATAGAGTGTAAGAATAAAAGCAGTCAACCACAATCAAAGAAGCTTCATCCTGCAGCAGATGAGAACAAATGGAGAGACCCACAGCCAGACCTTATGAAGAGAGTGAGACAGTTAGCAGAAAGGACATAGGCTATGCTTTCTGCCTTATCTGAGATTTTGACTTGTCAGTGAAAGAGTTGGCCTGGCCCGTGAGTGTCTTTCTAGATACTGAAGGGAGGGTTTCATGTAGTCTCGAGGAAGCTGAGATTTCAGGAAATATTTCTAGCTGAATATTGAGAGATTCTAGAACTAACAAGTCCTTGTGAGCTACAGCACAGTGGAGTGGGCATAGTTGGGTTACGTGATTTGTGACTGAGGAGGTACTCAAGGGTCACAAAGGACCAAGGAGACACAGATATTAATCACTCTCTGATTATATTCTTACCTGTCGTATACAGGTATTGAAACATTATGTCTTACTTCATAAATAATTTTTACATGCTAATAAAAATATCTCAGAGACTTAAGGAGGCAGAAATGGTAACCACCCTGGTTGATCATTATATACCATATCAGTGTACCACTTGGAAAAACATGACTACATATCATTAAAATAATATTGGTGAAAAATTATATAAGGCGAAATAAAATAAGCCATCTTTGTCCTTGTTGAAGCTGAACGCTGCGAATACAGTGGAGTTAGCGCACCGTGGACGCTGAGAATACAGTGGAGTTAGTAAACAGTGGACGCTGAACTGAATGCTGCTAATACAGTGGAGTTAGTGCACCATGGATGCTGAATTGGATGCTGAGAATACAGTGGAGTTATTGCTCCATGAGCGCTGAATTGATCACTGAGAATACAGTGGAGTTAGTGCGCCGTGAGCACTGAATTGGACGCTGAGAATACAGTGGAGTTAGTGCACCGTGGATGCTGAATTGAACACTGAGAATACAGTGGAGTTAGTGCACCATGGACGCTGAACTGACCTCGAATTATGCGGTTGTGATTTTCAAAGTTAACTTTCATCTCTGCAAGAACTTTCAGCATTTGGGAAAACACCTAGAAATCAGATCCTTCCTTAGTTCAGATTCCCAGACTTGCCACCAGCTAAGACACAAGCGTGGGGCTCGTGCTGTTTGTGAGAAGCAAAGAGGCTGCTCGCCTCCGTAGGAGCTTCCCTTTGGTCCAGGACATGTGGCNTTAAACTTCCAATGGTGGCAGTGGCAGAGAGGTTTCCCATTGGATCCAAGGTGGAGCTCTTGGCATAGAGAGGCACCACAGCATGGCTGCTGCCAGATTCCCTGTAGCAACCAGTGGGAAAACAGCCACAACATTGGCTTTGCTTTCTATCAGGGCAAGCCTGTTGTGAGTTAGGTGCTGTGTTTCTGCAACCTTAGCCTGTAGTCTGGTTTGTCAACCTTTCCAGCAATTCTGAGAAATTTGAATAAAGTCCTTTTTCCTTCATGACTCAGCTGTCATCTGTTTCACGTAACAGCTCAGAACCCTGTCTTATGTTCCTTGTGAGGTGGGGCAATCAGGAGGACCTCCAGATGACATTTGTAAGCAGAGGCTTTTGCCTTTGGGCTGCTTCCATCTTCCTTGCCCACTGAAGTACAGGGAACACATAGCATCATTTAAGTGACCTGCGATGGGGCCAACGCCTTTGATTTATGTTTCTATCCTAGGATGGAAGTGTGGTTATTACACAAAATACGGTGAAAAGCTGTATTAGTTTGCCAAGGCTGCTAAAACAAAATGACACAGACTGGACGGCTTAACTAACTGGAATGTATTTACCCAAAGTTTGGGGACTAAAACTTTAAGCTAGAATGTCCTCTGATCTGATTTCTTCTGAAGGCTCTTTCCCGTTTGTTTGCAAATGACTGAGTCTCAGACAGCCCACTTTGCAGGCAAGTCCTGGTGTCTCTTAGCAGTGTTGGGATTCCCTTTTTAATTAGAAAGATGCAAATGGATTGGGAGCCACTTTAAGAACATTATTTTAGAGCTGCAGGGGCACCACACACCTTTAATCCTAGAATTTGGGATGTGAGAGGATTTCTGTGGATTCAAGTTCAGCTTGGGCTACACAGCAAGTTCCTGGCTAGCCAGGACCATTAGGCAGAGAAATCCTGATGAATTTAATCTATAGCAAAGACCTTGGCCTTTTTATTTGGTTAACAAGAAAACTTTTACTTAGTTTGACCAAAGTAAAAGAATTCAGCAAACCTCTGACATTTGCAAGACTCCTCATCCTTTAACTTTTCCATTATGCAAATCTTGTAAAAAATTTACACTAGGACATTTAAAATGGGAACATTCAGCTATCTTTTAAAGGGTGGATAAATAAATTATGTTAGACCTACTCTGTGGCTAGTGTACTATGCCAGAAACATAGATGGACATATCTGTATCTTTCCACAATGTCAAAATTTATTGACTAACAATAAATTAGTCAATAAATTAGTCTCAGGGTATGTTGGCTTCATTGGCTGCAATTTGTGAAGTAGTCTTGATTTCTCTTAATAATTGGCCATTGGCAAGCATGGGTTATTTTATTCTTAGTTACTAATATCAACTTTCTGATCATGCATAGACAATAGTTATGTCTACATATAACTGTATATGTGTGAGTTACAGAATGGTTCCAAATGGGTTATATTTCAGGAGTCCAAAGACTTCGAGGAGGCATTAGCGGAAGCAGAAGCAGAGAGCTGAAAAGGTGCAAGGAATGCTGCTGTGGAATAAGCTTTCTGTACACTGTGTGAATATATGTTGCTATCATTGGCTTAACAAACAAGCTGACTGGCCAGTAGCTGAACAGGATAAAGTTAGGTGGGAAAGCCATACTGAGAATGAAGGGGAGAGGAAGGGCAGAGTGAAAGTCACCAGCTAGAAGGAGAACAAATCTGACACACAAAAAATTGGGTTAGAGAAACAGAAGGAACATTGTCAAACTCTTTTTATGATATTACAGTTACCCTGATACCCAAACCACACAAAGACTCAACCAAGAAAGAAAATTACAGACCAATTTCCCCCATGAACATGGATGTAAAAATATTTAGTGAAATACTAGTAAATCAAATCCAAGGACACATAAAAAAATTAGTCACCATGATCAAGTAGGCTTCATCCCAGAGATGAAGAATTGTTCATCATGCAAAAATCTGTCAATGTAATACACCATATAAACAAAATGCAAAAAAACCCACATGATCATCTTATTAGATGTTGAAAAAGCCTTCAACAAAATCCAACATCCCTTTATGATAAAAGTCCTGTAGAGAACATGGTACAAGGAACATACCTAAACATAATAAAGACAATATATAGCAAGCCAACAATCAATTTCAAAGTAAATGGAGAGAAATGCAAAGTGATTCTACTAAAATCAGGAACAAGACAAAGCTGTCCACTCTCTTTGCATCTATTCATTATAGTACTTGAAGTTCTAGCTACAGCAATAAGACAACAAAAGAAGATCAATGGGATACAACTTGGACAAAAATAAATAAAACTTTCACTATTTGCAGATGATATGATAGTATACATAAGTGACCCCAAAAACTCTATCAGGGAATTCCCAAACCTGGTAAACACCTTCAGTAATGTGGCAGGATACAAAATCAAATAAAAAAATCAGTAGTCCTCCTATATACAAATGGACTAAGAAAGAAATCAGAGAAATATCACCCTTTATAATGACCACAAATAAAATAAATTATCTTGGGAGTAACTCTAACCAAAGAAGTGGAAGACCTGTATGTCAAGAACTTTAAATCTTTGAAGAAAGAAATGGAAGAAGATATCAGAAAATAGAGAGATCTCCCATGCTCTTTGATAGATAAGAGCAACAAAATAAAAATGGCAATCTTACCAAATGAAATCTACAGATTCAGTAAATCCCTATCAAAATTCCAGCACAATTCTTCACAGACCTGGAAAGAACAATCCTCAACTTCATAAAGAAAAACAAAAACCTACAATAGCTAAAACAATCCAGTATAATAAAGGAACTTCTGGAGGCATCACCACCCCTGACTTGAAGCTCTATTATAGAGCTACAGCAATAAAAAAAATCTGGTATTGGCATAAAACCAGACACTTGGACCAATGAAATCTAAAAGACCCCAATCCACACATATGAACACCTGATTTTCTTTTTTACAAAGAATCCAAAAATTGTACAATGGAAAAAAGAAAGCATCTTCAGCAAATGTTGCTGACATAACTGTATGTCAAATGTAGAAGAATGAAAATAGATCCATATCTATCACCATGCACAAACTGAAGTCCAAATGGATCAAAGACCTCAACATAAATTCAGTTACAGTGAGTTCAATAGAAGTGAAACTGTTAAAAAGCCTTGAATGCATTGGCAAAGGAGACTAGTTCCTGAATATAACACCAGAAGCACAGACATAAATAGGACCCTCTGAAACTAAAAGGCTTCTGTAAGGCAAAGGACACTGTTAGTAAGACAAAACTGTAGCCTACTAAATGGGAAAATATCTTCACTAACCTTACATGTAACAATAGGGGCTGATATCCCAAATATATTAAAGAAAACAAG
Organism: Bramus lutescens; assembly: GCA_001685075.1. Classification (NCBI taxonomy): domain Eukaryota; kingdom Metazoa; phylum Chordata; class Mammalia; order Rodentia; family Cricetidae; genus Bramus; species Bramus lutescens. The sequence goes on along the minus strand of LOEQ01002329.1, from coordinate 22,032 downwards.
AAACCAGATATCAAAATACCAAATAATCAAATTTAAAAATAAGATGTGGATTTAAACAGAGAATTCTCAACAGAAGAATCCAAAAGGCTGAAAGACATTTAAGGAACTGCAAAATATCCCAAGTCATCAGGGAAATGCAAATTAACATGACTCTGAGATAGCATCATACACCTGTCAGAATGGCAAAGATCAAAAACGCTGATGACACTTTATGCTGGAGAGGATGTGGAGTAATGGGAACACAATTTCACTGTTGGTGGGAATGCAAACTTGTACAGCTACTTTGGGAATCAATATGGCAGTAGAAGAAAATTGGAAATCAATCTACCTACACACCCATCAATACCACTCTTGGGCATATACCTAAAGGATACTCAATCATACTATAAGGACACTTGCTCAGCTATGTTCATAGCAGTATTATTCATTATAGCCAGAACCTGGAAACAATCTAGATGCCCCTCTACTGAAGAATGGATAAAGAAAATGTGGTACATTATACAATGGAGTACTACTTAGTGGTAAAAAACAAAGACATCTTGACATTTGTATGCAGATTGATGGAACTAGAAAAAAAAATCATCCTGAGTGAGTTAACCCAGACCCAGAAAGATGGACATGGTTTGTACTCACTCATAAGTGGATAATAGCTGTAAAGCAAGAGACAACAAGCCTATAGTCCAAGACCCCAGAGAAGCTAAGTAACAAGGAGAACTCTAAGAGAAACATGTATAGATCTACCTGGGAAGAAGAAATAGACAAGATCTCTTGAGAAAATTGGGAGCATGGGGGTTGGGGAAGAAGGGAGATGCAGAAGGGGAGGAAAAGGGGACAAGGGGAGGGGGGAGAATTTGAGGGAATGGTGTAGTCAGGATGGTGAAAGAACAGAGACAGAGAGAAAGGAAAGAGATATCTTGATTGAGGGAGCCATTATGTGACTAGTGAAAAACCCTGGCACTAGAGAAATTCACAGGAATCCACAAGGATGACCCCAGCTAAGATCTAATCAATAGTGGAGAGGGTACCCTACAGGCCTTGCCCTGTAGTCAGATTGATGGACTATCTTAAATGTCACCATAGAAACTTCATCCAGCAACTGATGGAAGCAGAGGCAGTGATCCACAGCAGGGTACTGAGCTGCTGTGGCAGGGTGGGGTTTGAGGATGGAAGAAAGAGGGATTGTTACTCAAATTCTAGAGATTAATATATCTTTTGCTAGGGCTTAAGATAGATGGGCGTCTTTTAGTGCAAGAATAAGCACTTTGGGGGGCTGTGTGTCTTTTGATGCAGGAGGCATCTTTATTTATTTTTTATTGAAAATTTCCACCTCCTTCCCTCCTCCCATTTCCCCCCTCCCCCCATTCTCCCTCCCCCTCCCTCTCCAGTACAAAGAGCAGTCAGGGTTCCCTGCCCGGTGGGAAGTCCAAGGTCCTCTCCCCTCCATCCAGGTCTAGGAAGGTGAGAATCCAAACGGACTTAGCTCCCACAAAGCCAGTTCATGGAGTAGAATCAGGACCCAGTGTCATTGTCCTGGGCTTCTCAGTCAACCCTCATTGTCAGCCACATTCAGAGAGTCTGGTTTGATCACATGCTCCATCAGTCCCAGTCC
>LOEQ01002329.1:1894-16612 GCA_001685075.1 Bramus lutescens | reverse complement strand
CAAGATGTTGTTATTTTTTTCTGCTGTGTAGTACTCCATTGTGTAAATGTAGCATATTTTCCTTATCCATTCTTCATTGAGATTATTTTTAAAAGACACTGTGGCTTCCTCTGAGCCTCTTCCATTGTGCCTGCCTCTCCTTCCCCATCTCGATTCTCAGGTTACGAATCTTGAAGTCTTCTGCTGTGCTGAGGACTGGCCTATGGAGAAACTCACAAGGCAGGGCGCTGAAGCCTCACAGAACACCTGTGTGAACTTGGATATAGCTTCTCCTTCTCCGCCAAGCCTTCAAATGTTCTCAGGTACAACTACCTGGAACATCAGACGAGACCCTGACCCACAACCACTTAACCAAGGTGCTCTTGAAGTCTTGACCTCAGAAAGTGCGTGGATTAATAGATGTCATTTAAACAGGTGAACTTAAAGATTCGTGTTCTTAATGCTGGTTAGTGTTCTACTAACTCACCTAAGCTCAATGACATATACCACAACCCCTTTTGCTTGTGTTTTATTATTATTATTATTATTATTATTATTATTATTATTATTATTATACAGGGTCTCAAGAAAATTTCTTTTGGAAGATTTGAAGGATGGAAGTGAAGTGACATACACATTGTCAGCCCTCTGCTAACTCAGGGAAGATAGTGACTTGTGACCCGTTCACTTTCTCATGGATATTCTTTTACTTTCTCTGTCTACTGAGCTAGGTACACATAGAAAAATGTGGTTTCTATAGGACTTCCATGTCATCGACATCAGGGACAACATGATCTAAGCATCTTTTACTTACCTTCAAAGGTTTATTCGAGCATCCATGCTCCACGGTACCCTTGTACTATACTCTCTACATCTGCTTTTTCTTCTCCAATGTCCTCTGCGGACTGAAAGCTTAGCTATAGACTCAAAAACAATAGCTCTGGGTACTGTTTGGATAGCTTAAATAGTTAAATAAAAACAAATCTTTCTAGCATATTTGCCTATAGCTACAAATATGTGTGTGTACATTATTCAGATATATGTGAATTATATACATATATTCTGGTTTCTGGCTGCATCGATTAATTGAATCCATCATCAGAAAGGAGAAGCTATGCAGTAGGTGTAGTTTGGTGGGAGAGTGCATGGGTCATGCCCTTTTATGGACGTTATGCCATTTAACCCACAGAACAGAGGCATGTTGTCAGTGGCTCTGCAGTATCCCAAGTGACAAAACATGCTCAGAAAACTTGCATAACCTGCCCACAAGCAGCAAGGATCTGGGAAGTTGTGTCAGCTTTAAAGGAAATGCTCTTTCTATTAAACCACACTGTTCCTTTCAGAGACCTCAAGTAGAAAAGACGAATTATATCGAAGACTTCACTTCCTCTTTAATTCAAAGAGAACATAAGTCTGATGGAAATGTTTCTCAAGATTTGTGGTTGCTTTGTGTTCCTTTGTGATGTACATCTGAGCCTTTCTGTCAAAAACCAGTTCCCAGGAGAGGCAGGATGCAAGGAGTTAGAGAAGCCAGTTCCTCAGTCAGACTGCACATGCAACTTCTTCATACTGGGAAAGATACACTTTACCTGTGTTTCAGTTTTCCCAATTTTAGAACAGAGGTAACTGTCAAGTTGGGAGCGTAGGCTCCAGCCCCTCTCATCTATCCCCGCCCCAGGCCTGGTCTGGACTCCAAATCCCAGTAGGCCAGGTCCTGACCCCTCCCGAGAGCGCAGAACTCCCATTAAACCTGGATACTTCTTAATTTGGCTTGTTTTGATTTGGCTTGATTGGGAATTTTGCATTGGCAGAGCGCTCGCATTAGGAAATATTCCTAACAGTAACAGTAACAGCCCCATTTTTCAGATAAGTATTTATTTTCTCTAATCCCACAGATATCACACACAAAGCACTTGCTATGGACTGGAACAGTGTTATCAGAACTTTCTGTGGAGGACCTCATTTATTCCAACATCCTTCTAAGATCGCCTTGCTATCATTTCTGTCTCATAGATAATAAAACAGAAGCAAAAGCAACTTGCTCAAGTACAGAGTCCCATATGGCTTGGGCCCTAGAACTCTGACAAGGGGTTGAAGAGAGGACAGACACACAGATACACGTACAGAAAAGCTAAGGTCAGGTAGGGTGAGCGCATTCTGATGGAACGCTACTTGCTGCCATCCCAACAGGAAGGTTGGGATGTTTATCATATACAGCAAAAGGGGAGAAGTTGTCCACCCTCAGTAGGAGGTCTTTCCAGGCAAGCAGAGCGCTGTAAGTATCTGGGAGGAGGAGGAAGCTGCAGTTGCTAGTTCTTGTACACACTGCTCAGTCTTCAGTAAGCACTCATACTTGGACAGAGGAAGGCTTTATCTTTCTGAACCGGGCCCATATGAGCTTTGCCAAGCTTTGGCAGTTTCCCTTGAGTTCAAGGACCATGTGAGCAATATACAATCTCCCAAGGTTATACTCACTCAGGGTTTCATCAGCTCCCTAAGCTGAAGGCTATTTCCTTCAAGAAAGCTCATTTGGTTTTGGTGTGGACAGAGTCTGCTGAGCTAGACTGACTGCCTGTCAGGCATTGAGCAGAGTGCATGGCAGAATTCATGCGTTATATCCGCCACGACCAGGTGGCCCTAGGCTTATAATGGTTTGACATATGGTTCTTCATTTCACAACAGTGAAAAATCAATGCACACTTTGAATTCTTATCCCTTCCCAGGCTTGCAACACCTGTCTTCGTACTCCTCTCGCAGCTCCCAGGAAGCCACACGGTCCTTAGGGTGAAGGGACATTCTGCAGCGCACTGTCCTGCCGAACTGGGGCATTTAGTGCATTCGACATACTGAAAGCAGTTTGACTTGGAGCTCTTTTCCCTGTGAGGACACAACCCCACAGTAAGTCAAGGAGCTTCTGCAGATGCTGGACAGCCTTCCAGTGGCCTGACCTCCTCCAACCACATAAAACATGCTGCTATGCAGCTGTGTGTGTCTGTGATGGTATTCTATTCCAGTTTGTGGGAAACAGGGTTTCCAAAGCCAAACTCCGTTTGTCCTTCAGTGCATATCTGCATTTAAGATATGTGCTAGGGGCCATTGACTGAAAGAGAGGATGAAACGAGGAATGGATTGTTGCTAAACAAAAAGTGAAAGGCTTGGGGGGAAAATCCACTTTAAAAATAATGCTTTTGAGGGCCTGGAGAGAAGCCTCAATGTCATCGTCAGAGTTCAGATCCCAGCGTTTACAATATGTAGATAGATCATAAACTTCTGTATCTCCAGCTCCAAGTGAGCCAATGCCCTCTTGCATATTCTGGGTACATTCCCATGTACACGCATACCCACACCTTAGTAAAATGCAACAGTGTTTACAACTTTTATTTGCTTGTCTGATGTTTGTCCTTTTATTATGGAAAGTTTTTCTACATTGTTCTGGAAAAGCTGTGGTATCCAAAAAGAAGCAATGTTTGATTAATGACATCTATATTATAACTCTTTGAAATACAAACTCATTCAAATGTTATTTTTTTCCCATTAGGATCCTATTACTCATGTGTTTTCATGTGAGCAGTGGTATGGTTCTCAGACATACTATGAATTAGTCATGCATAGCAAGCTGATGAAGTCACTGTCTTTCAAATTCATCAGTGTATCATCAGTTGCCTAAGTCAAAACCAACATACAACAGAAAGTCTGATGATGATGATGATGATGATGATGATGAAAATGTATATATGCTTGGTCTTTAAGCTGTCATTACAATAAAGTCAAGAGACAAACCAACAATGGTATATTTTATGCAGGTGTTGCTCACAATCCAGAATCATTAGGATGTGTTCGTCAACTTTTTGTTGCTATTATAAAATTCCTGAGACAATCAGAAGATTTTAGATCATGGTTGGATGAATTTATTTAGATCAGAGATAAAGCACCAAGTCAGGGAAGGCAGAGCAGAACAAAGCTGCTCATTCCATAGTGGCCAGAAAACAGAGAGAGAGGAAGAATCTGCTGTAGAACATCTCCATTAGGAACACACGCCCACTGACCTCACTTTCTCTCACCACTCTCATTCACTGAAAGTTCCAGTATCTCTGAATGGAGCCTAGGGCACATGACAGAGGTTTTAGCATGGTTGACCTTTGGACAACACTTAAGATCCAAACCATAACAAGGAACTTTTGATAACACAGCTGGAATGTAAATTGCCCCTCTCCCACCTGTGAAACAGACTCTGCTGGCAGCTAGCTTCAGTATTTTAAGATTCTTATCTAAATGAGTGTGCCCTGACGTTGAGGAAGGACTGCTGTAAACTACACTAAACTGTCTCTGCTGGACGTGGGGTTCTTAACTAACTCATTAGAAAGAAGCTTGCATTTATCATCCCTTAAATGGGGGCAATAATGCACCCTCATTTATTGTTGAAAATATTCCAGTAGTTTGCAGAGGAAAAACTCATGAGGTCAGACTCTAAACTGGTTAGCTCCCAGGTTTCTGGACATTTATATAGACTCTGGTTCATCGGGCAGCTGGACATCTAATAGGTTTGGAGTTTTCTGTGAAACACTGACTTAAGAGAACTTAACCTGACCTAAGATCAACTATACCATGAAGGGCTTCTGCCCTCTCAGACTTTCAAACTGCTAAAGGCCCAGAGAAAACCTTGATCATCTTGTTCCAAAGACTTTGGTTATAGCAAGCAAGGTCACTTTGCCTGATAGAATTGTCTCAAACAAGTAAACAAACAAGTAAAATTTGTTTCCTATTTAGAACTTCAATGACTCTGCCACACCTTTTGTAGCCCAGCTTTGGGTCTTCTAGTTACTGTTTTAAAAGCAACCAAAAACCAAAGACAAAACAAAACAAAAACCAAGCCAGAGCATGGATGAGTATGCTTAGGAAACCTCCAAGGACAGTTCTCTGCTTGGGTCATATACAAGAAAATTGTGAGCTGCTTCAGTGATCAAGCTACAGAGTCCCAATCAAGTATGTTATGGAGTTGACGAAACACACAAAAACAAAACCTGTTTCAAAGGTGCTAAGAGAAATCTTGTGGCCAAGTGGAAAGGGTAAAGATGAAGGCTTTTGGAGGGAATGTCTGCAGCTTTTCTAGGCTTATACATCTTAATCAGTATTGTATTCATTCCCTATTCATTCCCTCTCTCTCGGCCTCTCTCTCTTGGCCTCTCTCTCTCGGCCTCTCTCTCTCTCTCTCTCTCTCTCTCTCTCTCTCTCTGGAATGACTCACTCCATGCCAGGTGATACTAGAGAGGAGAGATTGTCCCTGTGATAAAAAAAATAAAATCTGAGGCTGAGGATAAACCCTAGGGCAACGTTCTCATTGGAAAGAAAAGGGGACTATACTGATTTTGCGAGACTCAGGCATTTATTAGGTTGTTGGAGCAGCTTGTGGCACAGTGATCATGAGGACAGTATTACTTTGGACATCCCTGCTTATGTAAGATACAGCTTAGTGTTCTCTTAGTCCTTAGAGACATCTTAGTATTTTCTTATTCTTGTTGGGATTTGTGTGTGTGTGTGTGTGTGTGTGTGTGTGTGTGTGTGTGATCGTCCAATAAGGGACAGGTACATCCCACACATGGTTAAAAAGGGAGAATAACTCTTACTGAATGTTATGGAATTGGGGTCCTAGTATTACCTAGTATTTAACTTTTGTGTCCATTGTTTTTATTTCACTTATACTGTAGGTAACCATTCTATTACTGAGCTGTGTAACTGTACTATGTGTTTAACTGCCAGAATCAAATAGCTTTCCTCTCCCCAAGGGCCTATGTATATACCTGATAGAGTCTTAAACTGTGTGAGCCTGGTGAAATGTAAAAGCAAGAGCTGATTCCAGTCTTTGGAATAACAACTCAAAACACTGTCTAGTTTGTGAGGAAACGCAATAAATAAGATCTCTAGTTATGCATGAGATTACCTATAAATGGGCAATCACTATGGAAAGTGGGAAATGCCCAGGGCTGGAAGATAACAAGCATGGTTATTGTTAGGGCAAGGGTTAAATGACCCACTGACCTAGAAAGGGCAAAGGGACAATATTTCCTTATCAACTATGAAAGTAAGGCTGTATGGATAGCCTGGGGCTGAGGCCCAAGAATTCTTGCTGGCGAATGTCAATGTGTGAGTCAGGTTAGAAAGAGAAAGGGAACACAAAAAGGAACGCAGTTTCTCTTTCCTCTGGACCTGGCTTACGTCTCACTGGTTGAGAGTCAAGAATTCTGATACAACTGACCCAGCTGCTCTAAATTCCCCTGGGTAGAGAGGCTCATTTTCTAAGTGGTGTCCCTATAAGAGCAAAAAGCAGATGAAAATCCAAGCATAAAGGTCTCACGTCTTAAACTCTGCATCATCTCATTCTAATTGTACCAATACTCTGTCCTCACCTGACCTCATCAATGCCCCTCGGGAACTACATCATCACCTTTACAGAAAGAAAATATTCAACATAAAAGAAGTCCACCAGTTCACGAGCTTAACTTAACTTTTAGGCTTCATTTGATTTCTAAAGTTTGCTTAAGATTTAGGCCTTCTTGTCAATAACATCCTTTGAACATGTAGCTACAAAAGCCACAGAAGCAGACCGATGGCTACTGTTAAGACACCTAAGTGCAGCTGGGCATGGTGGCGCATACTTGGTGGAAGCAAAACGATCAGAATATCTAGGCCAATCTCAGCTATGTAGTGAGTTCAAGTCCAACTGGGGCTACAGGAGACCTTGTCTCAAAAACAACAGCAATGAAAACCAAGACAATGACACAAGCCTGGCCTGGTGTCACAGGCCTAAGACTAACCTGGGCAAATTAGGTGGACCCTGTCACAAAACAAAAAACAGAAAAGAGGACAGGGGTAAAGTTCAAAGGCAGTGTGCCTAAGGGTATGGATGTGTGAGGCCCTGCGCGCAATCTTCATGACTGCTGAAAAAGGCACAAAGTGTATGTTCTGCTTCATGTCTGCTCTGTCCATTTCGTGTCTTCGAGTGACATTTCTCTTGTTTTCTAATATAAATTTGACTCACACTGGCTGGCCCTGAAATTTGTGTCTGCAGCTACAGCTGTGCCTGAGAATTCCTAAGGCTCTTAGCCAGCAGCACTGGGAGCTTGAGAAAGTCATTTCTTCTCTGATTGCTGTACTTACAGGCAGGCAATCAGTTCTTCCAAGTTCAGTACAGAGATGAATAGAGAGGGACTTCAGGGGAGCAGGTCCTTGAATAGCATTGACCACCTAACGCTAGAGTCAATTTAGGAGATCCAACAGCTGCTCACAGTAGGGGTAAATTCCTTGCATGAACAAATTTTAAAGGTGACCTTCCCTCTGAGCTTAGAGGGGAAGGGTCTCTGAATTTTGGTAGCCAATGTCGGTACTATCAAGCAGTAAGTTGGGGAGTAAATTTCACTGCCCCATTCTCCCTCGGGGCTGCTACAGGGTAGAGGCTTTATATGGGAGGCACTAAGTAAGATACAGGGTGTGCTCTCCCTCTATTCATAGGGGATAGTGTAAGGCTTTGGGCTGAGTGGAGCTGAGTGGCCAAGTGCACACACTGGCAGATGAAACCAAACACTTGGTAACCTGGTAACACTCCACTGATTTTGCTTTCAGTTTCTCTTTTCATGATATCGAGCAAGACACTGATGGCTTTTCTGCGAGTCATAGCTGCTGAGAGGAGGGTGTGGGGAATGGGCTAGCTCCAGGCAGCTTCACTTCACCGCCACCCCCCAGATACGCCGGGTGTTTATATCAGCAGGTTATTAACAAATGAGCTCCTTTCAAAAAGAAATCGGGGGATCCTTCCTGTTTTGGCTTAAACTGCCCCCCAGACAGTCTGCTGAGGCTGGGTTCCGATGACTCACTCTGAACTTCCTGGCTCTGGAGTCCATACTCTCTTTAAGTATTCAACAGAGACAAACTCTAGCTCCTTACATAGACACTTGACGGATCTTCTTGTCTTGGGGTTACTATTTCAAAGACGAAACACTGTGACCAAAAGTAAGGTGGGGAGGAAAGGGTTCGTCTGGCTTATACTTCCACAGCATAGTCTACCATCAGAGCAAGTCAGGACAGGAACTCAAACAGGGCAGAATCCTGGAGGCAGAAGCTGATGCAGAGGCCATGGAGGGGTCCTACTTACCGGATCGCTCCCCATGGCTTGCCCATCCCACATTCTTACAGAGCCTGGACTACCTGCTCAGGGTAGCGCTACCCATAATGAGTTGGGGCCTCCCATATCAATCACTAATTAAAGAAATGCTCTACAGGTTTGCCTTCAGCTCCACTGGAGGTATTTTCTTAATTGAGGGTCCCTCTTCTCAGATGATTTCAGAGTGTGTCAAGTTGACATAAACCTAGCCAGATCACTTCTCTAGCCTAATTTCTTCGTCCTCCTTTCCGTCTGTTTGATTGTTGTTATCTTCACAGATGTATACCTCTTGCCCTACATTTTGCTAGACTGCTTTTCTCTTGTCAGTTTCAGGATAACACACCCTTGGGCTGTGAACAAGGGTATTTTCATATTCATATATCAAAAATTTTCACTTTGATTGGCCCCACCATATGGTCTGATCAGTTACCTTAGCTGTATGACGACAGTCCTTCAACTGTACAGCTTGTGTTTCAGGGAGCAAAGAGTCCGCACTGAGTAACTGCACACAGCCTGGACAGTTGCTGTCTCCAAATGTCAGCTCACAGGCAGAAAATAAAGCATGTACCTGTCTCACCTCGTAGTTTCACAGCTCTTGAAATAGATGATGAAATACTTTTACATTTGAAGAATAATATTGTCAGTTGATTCTCTTGGGGACTTGAGAGTGCAGACTTTGCTTTTAACACCAAATATAACTTACTAATCCATTTTGTCAGACAAGGAATTCTTTTTTTAAGTCTCTTCTGCAGTACTGGGGATTGAAACAGTGATCGCCTCTAGGCTAGGCAAGCACTCTACTGTAACTGCAAAATTTGGGATCCCCTCTTAACAATTCCTAGTCTCAGGGATAAAGGAATTTATTTAAGAACAGACTCAAGAAGTTTGAGTTGTTTTATTAGGAGGGCTAGACAGATGGCCATGGATTGAGAGCATGGTAGTGCTTCCTGAGATCCGGGTTTGGAATCCTATCAACGGAGCATGGCATGACCTTTTACCGCACTGTGCACATAGCTTTGCATGTCAAAGGTAAGGAGAGTTACAGCAGATGACAATGTTAGCTTTCCACTGGCAGGACAAAAACAGCTGAAATGATTTAAAAAGAGGAAAAATTTGTTTTGTCCATGGTTGCAGAGGTTTCAGTCCATGGCTGCTTGGTCCTGCTGCTTTTAGTCCATACCAAAGCAGAGCATCAAGGGGAGTAGAGCACAGGTGCTCACTTCTCGGAGGCCAGAAAACAAGAGAAGACACAGTGAGCGCTAAGATCCTAGTGTCTCCTTTGAGGCACGGACCAACAACCTGACTTCCTACTACAAGGCTCCACCTCCTGTAGTACCTCCACAGAGGCCTAGACCTCAGCCTATGAGCCTATGCAGGACACTCCAGAGTCAGACGAAAGCACTGGTCTGGGCATGTGGGCTCTGCTGGTTCTGGAGCTATGGTCAGGTGGCTAGAGGAGCATCATGTAGCTGAACTGCTCAGCATAGGTGTAGAGAGTGATTTCGACGGAAGCTCCAATGTGACACCAACAAAGGAAACTCTACTTTCGCAGGAGTCTAAGAGCTATGCTGCTTTGTTGAAAGCACAAAGGAAACATATTAGAAGGGAATCTAAGCTTAGAGAGATGTCTGTCGGCTCCTCAAAGAGCAGAAGGAGGTCTGCCATCTTCTAAATTCAATGTTGAGAAGAAGCACTCTTCGAACTATTACTATTATGCTCTGGTCTTGTTTTTTTTTTGTTTGTTTGTTTGTTTTTGTTTTTGTTTGAAACAGGGTTTATCTGTATAGCACCAGTTCTCCTGGAACTCGCTTCATTGACCAGGCTAGCCTCAGACTCAGGGATCTGCCTATCAAGTGTTGTTATTAAAAACATGTACCACTATGCCTAGCGCTTTTTTTTAAAAAAAAAAAAAGAAAAAAAAACAAAAACCAAACCAAAGTGCTTTAACTAATCATGTTTATACTGCCTTCATTTACTCCATACTTGGTATGTTTAGGTTTTAAATTCACTCTGTAACTGATATTATTTTATTGTGTATTTTAACAGCAATTTGAAAGGTCCCTGAAGAATCATGGTTTTCCACACTGACTAAGATGGGTTCATAAGGCTACAGCTTGTGCTGACAGTTGGTCCTTCATTACTATCAAAGGGATGATTCTCATATTAGTGTGACAATTATTAATATAATAACACACAAGTTTACTTGAGTTTCATCTCAGTTGCCGTGATAAAGCACCCTCACCAAAAGCAACTTAGGGGATTATGGGGTGATTTGGCTTATACTTCCAGGTTACAGTCCATCATTAGTGGCCTTAGCAGCGAGTTAGAGTAGGAACTAAAGCAGCCAGTCACATCCCAGCCAAAAACAGAGAGATGAGCACACCTGTGCTGCCTGCTCACCTGTTTACTTGCTAGCTTACCTGCCATCCTTCCTTCGTCCTTCCTTCCTTCCTTCTGCCTTCCCTTTTTCTTTTTCTATTTCTTTTTCTTTTTTCCTGTTATTAACTGTTAATAAAGCTCAAGACCCAGCCTGGGGCATGGAGCTACCTACATCCAGGTACACAGGTCTTCCCACCTCAATATCCATAGAGAAACTTGATTTAGATAATTCCTCATTAAAACTCTTCCTCAGTGAGTCTAGGTTGTGCCAAGTTGGCAGTTAAAACTAACTAGGACAGCCCTGTTGGAATGTTTAGAGGGATGTATTCGCTTAACTGATTTGTATTTCACAACAACTGTGACCAAGAATTGGAGATGGACAGGGAAGAAAACAAAATATTTGAAAATATTTATTTTTATTATATGTAAACTCTGCATATGTCCGTCTGTCTGTGTGTGTATGTGTGTGTGTGTGTGCGTGTGTATGTGTGTGTGAGGTGCCCCCAGAAGTCAGAAGCATTAGCTTCTATGAAAATGGAATTATAGGAAGTTTATGAAGCACCAGTCATGGGTTCTGGGAACCGAACTTGGGTCCTCTATCAGAGCATTACATGCTCTTAACCATGTGCTATCTTTCCAGTCCTGAAACACACACACACACACACACACACACCCCTTAATATTAATAATAGTAAATTAACTAAAAATATTTCCAATGGTTTTAAGAGCTATTAATAAAAAAACTAAGCCTAGAAAATGGGTAGAGGAGATTGGAGCGGAGATCCCTGAGGCGTAGCTCTGAGACAACATGGCGCACAGGGCGTTATTTAGCTACAGGAAGCACATTCTGGTCAAGGAAACACTGAGCACTTCCTATTCTCTCTTAGTACTGATGCCTCAATGAAATAGTGCTTTGAGTAATTCAGGAACCAGGTCTTGGTGAAGTCTTCGACAATGACCAATAGACGAAGCACATAGAATGAACACCACAAACACTGAGGCTCCAGGCCAAAAAAGTAGGACCTTATCTATTTCCTGCTTAATAATTTCATAGAAAATATGTTGATTCGAATCTTGTTTGATGTCCTAGACATAACTAGCAGAAGGAGCTCAGGTAAAGCAGCGGTTCTCAACCTTCCTAATGCTGTGACCCGAACATAATTCCCCATGTTATGGTGGCCTCCAACTAGAAAATGATTTTCGTTGCTACTTCATAAGTGAATTTTTGCTAGCTATGAATCACAATATAAATATCTAATATGCAGAATATCTGATATGAGAATCATGTGAAAGGGTTGTTTGTTCCCAAAGGGGTCATGAATCACAGGTTGAGAAACACTGAGTTAAAACAATACAGTTTCTGATGCCTGGATGTTGCCTTTCAGACACCAGACATGTAGTTAATAACTCTCACACATAACAGTAAACTATTTTCAATTGTATTTCATGCCTGATTTTATTTCTCTTATGGCAATGGCAAGTGTACGTCTTAATTAGGCTGACTTTGCATTTGCTCATCTCCACGATGAGGTCACCAACTGTAATTTTTTCCCTTTGATGGATGACAGTTTCTTAAAGGGGAAAAGCTGAACACTTGTAAAATAGCAATTAAACATCTGCCACATTTGTAATTCGAGTCCTGAAAGAAAACAAAAATAAAATGGGGAGAAAAGCAGTAATCACTTTGTCTTATTGGGTACCAAATACTTTTAAAAGTGTTTTTGCTGGTTAAATCTTCAAAGACTCTATGAAGGAGATACTACTATTATCCTTAATTTGCAGATGAAGTCCAGACGGGAGAAGGGTTGCCAGGTCTGGGATGTGGGCTGGCAGTGGGACCCCAGAGCCTCCTAATCACTGCCTGGGATGGACTCAAAGCGTCCAGTTGCCTGACTGAAAATGTCTCACGGAGCATTAGGATTGGTTAAATGGGAAACTTGCCTTATACACTCTGTCTTCTTTGCAGCGGTTGTTGTGTCGTGAGGGCTCAGAAAGCCATACTCTAAATAGTGTTTAGGCATGCCAAGTCCTTTGAAGTAAAGGAAGTCAGAAAACCAAACAAGCTGCATCAGATCCAAGATGGCTCTGCCTTAGCCAACCCACCCACCCAGGCACGCAGGGAAAGGCTGGCTCTGAAGTCGCCTTATCTACTCAAAGGCAGATCTGCTGAAAAGAGAACGCAATTGCCTTTCAGTTCTTCCCCTGAAACTTCATTCTCCAAGCAGGATTAAACTGATGCCAAACCAAGATGACTGGAAGCCAAACTCCACACCCAGAGCCCAGACAACTTCCTCACAGACCAAGAGTAGTCTCCAGGGCTGCTCACCTCCCATAAACATCACTGACCACCCCCAAATTGCCCCAGCCCCATTTGCGCCTCCCTGTGAAGAAGGGTGTGTGGATTTTTGCATACCACTGTCTTATTGGATGCCTCCATGCATGTGAGAGAGTTCCCATGTCTTTTCTCCCACCCGTGTGTCTATTGCCAATTTAATCTAGCAGTTTTGAAGATGCTAGTCTTCGGAAGAGGAGAAAGAATTTCCTGCTACCCCATATTCACAAGAATAATTTTGCTCCATATGAGGTTTCATGAAGAAGAATAACAAAAAAGATTAAGGCTGTATTTCTGTTCAATGATTTTAGTGAAAGAGAAGGCAGATTGAATCAATTGAAGTGATACCCATAATCATAAAAGCATGGTTATTTCTATGGCACAAGATATCATCTACTAGAAAATGTAACAGCCAGTAAAAAATTTATTCCTGTTATGCATGTCTTTGAGTGTACACATGCACATATGTACACACACACACACACACACACACACACACACACACATTCAGCTCTCCTAGTAAAATGAAAAACCAGACCTAAGTACAGATAATTATGAACAGGAAGATTTTATTAATTACGATCTAGAAAATTATTACCTACCTCATAAAGACTTTTAGTAATATAGAAAAGCCTATTTTGTCTCACATAATATATCCTGATCATGCTTTCCCTTCCTTCCTTCTACTCCTTTCCATTTCTTTTCCCAATCCTTTATTATCTAGATCCACTCTCCTTCTGTCCCTCATTACAAAACAAACAGGCTTCTAAGGGATAATAGTAAAATAAGATAAAACAAAGCTAACATATTAGAGCGGGATCAAACAAACAAACCAAAGGAAAAGAGTCCAATAAAAGGCACTAGAAACAGATATAGACAGAGACCACTCATCTGTACACACACACACACAGGACTTGTGGGGTAAAAAAGAGAGGAAAAATATTTAAACAAAATAAAATTAAAATAAAAAAAAAGACAAAAAAGGAAAGTCCTGACAGGACAATATGAGGCAAGGAACTATCAAAGACAGAAACCCGGTGGACATCTCTCGCCACCAGAACTGGGAATAGGTTACATATAATTGAGCTGTTGGCCAAAGGGCTCCTATGGAAAATTCCAAGACTAAAGGTTGCTCTCCACAAGCTGATGGCAAGGCCGAACTACTGAAGACAACACCTACACAACTTCTGGTACATGAAGAAGTCAAGCTCGTGCCTACATAGAGCATTTACTCATTTGTGTTAGCTAGTGTATTTGATAAAGGAAGACAGTCCACATGCCACCAAAGAAGAAACATAAACACCAGATCAGCACAAAATGTCTGATTTACAAAAATACACTGCATATAAGATATGCTAGTGCAAAGCGGCACAGAGCTTGTGGGGGTAACCAACAATATCTGATTTGACTTAAGGCCCACTCTGGGAGATGGAACTCATACCCAATGCTGCTTGGGTGATCAAGAATGTGAGATTAGTTAGTTCAGGAACTAGAGCAAAAATCAAATACTACTGTTTTTTAAAAAAAGAATAAACATAGCAATAAGCACTCTTAATGACTTTCTATAATTGAAGATCAATGCCTTGTTCAACCATCATCAGAGAAGCTTCCTCCTGCATCATATAGAACAAATACAGAGACCCATAGGTAGACATTAGGCAGAAAGTAAGAGACTATGAAACAGTCAACCCTAAATGGGTGGTCTCCATCAAATCCCTCCCTTTAGAGAACCCTACAAGGGAGGCAGGAAAAGAGTAAGAGCCAGAGGGGAAAGAGGGAATGGAGGAACCAAGGAAACAAGGCTCTGTGAATCCACATGATCAACACACATATGAACTCACTGAGACCGATGCAGTAGCTTGTAGGGGTCTGC
>LOEQ01002328.1:412212-432472 GCA_001685075.1 Bramus lutescens | reverse complement strand
TGTAGCCTGTGTCACACAGGGAGGTCAGGGGTATAGTTTCCACGAGTCAACACTGAAGCTGGGAGGGGTTTTTCAGTGATACAACCGCTTTACTGTAATCCGTGTTCCTCTAAGCAACTGTAGCTGTGAATGAAAAGGCTCCCCAAAGGCTCCGGTATCTGAACACGTGGTCCCCAGTTGGTGCATCTGGACTGGGGAGGTTATAGGACCTTCAGAGGTGCAGCCCTGCTGGAGGAAGTGTGTCACTAAGGGTGGGCGTTGAGACTTTATAGCCTTGACCCACTCCGGTTGGCTCTCTACTTTCGCTGTGTGGTTGAAGCTGTGGTCTCTCAGCTTCTTGTTCTTGCTGCCATACCTTCCTGCCCTGGTGCATCACAACCTCTGGAATCGTAGCAGAAAAACCACTGAAAAGGGAACCACGTGGAGTAAAAACTAAGGCAGGAAGAAAACGAGAAGCTGGGAGAAAGAAGTTGACCCATAAGGACGGGAAACTGAGTGTGAAAACAGGCTAAGAGATTCAAGAAGGGACTCGGAGGGATCTTTTGAGTTTGTTAACACGAAACCATCTGGTAACTCCGGCCAGAATCATTCCGGTGAAAGAAACGATGAGAAGCAAAAGCAATGGCTTGGAAAGAAGAATGCGTGGGAAGTGAGGCACACTTGAGAGAGAAATTGCAGATAAGCATTTCACGTAGCAAAGCACCGTTAAACTAGATGGCTTACACACAGCAGAAATGGATTTCTCCCAGTTCTAGAGGCTGAGAAGTTCAAGATCAAGTGACCAGCAGTCAGTGTGTGCTTTGAGACTACTTTCTCATCCATGGGCTTCACACTCACATGGCGGAATATGCTTCACACTCACATGGAGGAACATGGTTCACACTCACATGGCGGAACATGCTTCACACTCACATGGAGGAACATGCTTCACACTCACATGGCGGAAGCACTGCACATCAGCACCTCTTTCCAAGGGTGCTAACCTCACTCAGGAAGGACCAACCTCCATGATTGAGTCTCAGAAAGGCTCCACATGCCAACAGTCTAAGCCATAAAATCAGCAATTAGGTTTCAATATGAATTTTGGAGTAGCATAAACATTGTGACCATGACAAAAAGAAGTTTGTTGTTAGCTAGAGAGTTAGAATGCTTTTTCTTTTTTATATATTTCTGTTTTCTGCATTTCCTTGTTTATTTTGTTTTAGCAAGTGCCGTAGAGGTCCAGGAAAGAAGACGAGAATGGGGATGTGAAAGAACAAAACTAAGGCATCCATCGCATCCCACAAAGGGCAAAACTGTCACAGAAGTAGAGACAAAACAACGGCTGTGTGCAGCAAACACTTCTTCCACTGCCGTGGAGGAAGGCTGAGAAGCTAGGCCAGGCTCATATCCCCCAGCTGACTCTTTTGAGAAAGCTGGAGTTCCCAGTCTTCTGGGTGGCTTCTCTTAGGTGGGCACCTTAGAGAGGTGTAGCTAGCGCCCACTTCATTTGCTCTGCTTGGAAGTCAGGGCTTTTATTCAAAACAGAGCTTCAACAAAAGCTTGTCCCAGTCACGCATATCCCAGCACACGGTAAGGCCATGCAGAACGACTGTCTCATGTTAACTTTGTGTTTTATAAAAGTTAAGGAACAATAAGAAAGTAGTCAGTAAGAAGGCTTGAACAAAGGAATACTACATGCTAAAAATTTTGAAATTAACCCTTCAGTGTGATTTAAAGATGATTATATTTGCTGCATGGCTAGAGAACTGGGCTTTGGGTTTGAATGTGAAGACAGAATCTTGAGCTTAGCAATTCTCAAATAAAATATGGCCCTGACCTAAAGTTTAGACATCGTCTATGAATATAGATAGAAACAATTTTCTATGCTGAGAGTGGCTAAAGGTCAGCTGCTGCTTGGTGGTTGAATGATGTGTTCTTACATTGTGCTATGAAAACGAGCGGGACATTTGTCTTGTGTTATCAGAGCATCTGAGTCTTGGCTTGTGTCTGTGACACGCAAGGGCTCTCATTCCTGTTACTCTCCTAAACATCTTCTAAATCTATATTAACTTGCTCAAGCTACTTGCACCCTTGCCAAAAAAGCAAATGGAGACACTTTGGGAAGGAAAGCTATGTGGCGGAAGGATCTCTGCGGTTGAGGTGAGGTCTGCATCCAGAAAGGAAAACCCTGGCTAGGAGCTGCTGGATCCGGCTGTTCTTTGCTCTAGTTCACTTCTCGGCTGCTGTAACCAAACACTAATCAAAAGGAGCTCGGGAAAGGAAGGGTTCAATTGGCTTTCGGGCAGTCTGTGGTGGAAGGAAGCCATTGTAGGAACTCAGGCAGGAGCTGAAGCAGAGACCAAGGAGAAACACTACTAACTGGCTTGCTCTGTCACCTTTCCTATACTTCCTACCAACTGCCTGGAGGTGTCACCACCCACAGTGGGCTGGGGTCTCACACACCAACTATTAATCAAATAACTGTCCCACAGGTTTTGCCCACAGGCTAATCTGATGGTCATATTTTTCCATTATCGTTCCCTCTTCCTAAATGATTCAAATTTGTGTAAAGTTGACAAAAAGCTAGCTAGCACAACCACCTCCATGGTAACATACAAACTATTCATGAGACCACAATATAGCCTTAAAGCTTCCAGAACTCTGGGTCTTTTTATTTGATACCTAGAGATTCAACATTTGTGCATAGCAGTTAGTTTGTCAAGGTTCAGTGTAAGAAGTCTTGGTGCCTTGAATTAGTGACTCAGACGTGGCACTTTTAGAACATTCATGCAGACAACAAGGAAGAAGAAAGCTATTGTCTTGAATATGTTCTACTCTCGAGTCACATTAGCAGTCTTCTTACTTACTTACTTGTAAGGGTTGAAGTGGTGGCTCAGAGGTTAACTGCCTGCTCTTTCAAAGGTCCTGAGTTCAATTCCCAGCATCCACATGGTGGCTCACAACCATCTGCAATGAGATCGGGTACCTTCTTCTAGCTTGCAGGCATACATGCAGATAGAACACTGTATGCAAAATAAATAAATAAATCTTCAGGGAAAAAGAAGCCTTTTAAAGCTGGTCTTTTCCAAGAATAACTGACCATGGAACTTTGTGATTCATGCTCCTGTGTAATATCCTGTGTGTGTTTGGAGAGATTCCCAGCTGCAGGACTCCAGTTTGGAGTGCACATCATGGGGACTATGGTACCATCTGCTCGAGACAAGGCCAGTTGCATGCTTCCTCCTGGGATTTGACTCTGCAGAAAGCATAGAGCAGCAGTGGAGAGTCTTCCAAGTGGGCCCAGCTAGAGGTACAAGACCCAGTGTTCAGAGCCCTTGGCTGCACAAAGGAAGGGCAGAGTCTCTACAAATGGTGGCTCTGCTGGTCCCACCAGGCTGTCCCCAGGACACACTTTTACCTCTGGTTCTCCTTTCCCTCCTCTCATTTTCTCAACCTTCCCTCTGGACTCTGTATGAGGAGTTTGCATTGACATACCCTCTTTGTCCTCATTCCATGGTCCAGTGTCACTTTTTATACCTACTGATGAGAACTTTCTAGAACTCATCTTTAGCATGTTAGAGGTGACACTTAGAAGAGGAGCTTTGGAACATGCTGCCTTCTTGTCCAGGAAGAGCAACCTGCTAACTGAGATGCTCCTGAAACCTGGGATTGCATGCACCCTTACTGCCCTGTTGATGGGATCTGTTAACACAAGTTTCCTGCTAAGTACAGCTAATGAAGACCAAGGCAGCACAGAAAGGCTTTCATCCCAAATCTTACCACCATGTCTCTGTCTTTAAAAACAATCTACTCTACCTGTGTCCTGAAACAATGTCACCTTGTTTTTGTTATTCAGGTCACACAAAGCTTAAGGTGTGTATAGTGTGGTAGAACATACATGCAACGAAAGGGAAATTATAAACATACATGCAACCAAAGGGAAATTATAAACTTGAGTTTTAAAATGCTGAGTCCCATGAATTCTTGTCAGGGACAAGACCCAAGTTCAAATGGATCCATTAAAAATAAGAAAATGGAACTCTATCAGAGTTAACGGCAAGAAATACAAGAAACCAGTAATTGCAATGTTAGCACAGATGGTGTGTCTTTATTCACTCCCTCTGGTTGGTGCGAACAACCTCATAGGTATGTGGTGTCACCTAACTGCGATAGGTGATGGCATGGGACCAACCATTTCTTCCTAGTGTGGCTGACATATAGATCGCCATTTAAAATAAGCAGTCACCAAATGTGATGAGCCCATGATGTCATACTTAGCATATTTATGGTGTAGCAGAATTGTGTTCCGCTATACACATCTGAACTTGACAACTGAGATGTTCACACTCATTTTAAGGTACCTAGATCTGAGTGCAGGTCACCAGAATTGGCCTCTGTGGTCAGCTGGCTTTCCCAGATGTTCTAGTTGCTCTTTCTGTCATTGTGATGGAACAGTTACCAAAATCACCTTGGGGAAGACAGGATTAAATTGGCTTTTAGGTTACAATTTATCATCAAGAGGCACCAAGGCAGGATGCGGAAGCAGAAACAGAGGAACACTGCTTGCCGGTTTGCTTTCCACGGCTTGCTCAGCTTTCTTATATAACCCCTGGTCACCTGTCTGGGGTGGCTCTGCCCACAGTGAGCTGGGCCCTCCCACAGGAATTATCAATTGAGAAAATGTCCCACAGACATGTTCACAGGCCGATCTGTGGGAGGCAAGTCCTCAACTGAGGACTTCCCCAGGAGACTCTAGCTAGCTTTGTCAAGTTAGCCAGCTCACCAACTGACCAGAGACAGCTGCACCACGCAGAGAGGTAGGAAAGGGCACAATGGGACCCAGTGGCACTAGGGAAAGCCATGAGAGGCCTAAGTCAGAAGTGAGATGAGGGATGGACGGAAGGGAGTCATCTGTCTTCTCTGAGGTCCCAGTGTAGACGAACTTCCTGGCTCATCACCTACGGAGGCCATGGGCCAGCACTGGCAGGACAGGCCGGGGGTAGACAACAGAAGGAAGATGTGTGCGTGTGATCATGTGATGTTCTAGAAGGGTTGGGTGCTGGCTTTGTGGGGAGCTTGAGAAAGCTGAGAACAAAACATTTCCATGAGTCGTCATGTAAAAACTGTACAGAGTAAAATGGCCATGACACTCATGTCCATTCTTGACATTTGAGCTGATGCTCACTGCCACCTTGGACTAAAAGTCTGACATTCATTCAATTCTGGCCCTGTTCCCTTGGAGACATTACAGTCCACTTACCTAACTCCCTCTCCGATATCTACTAGGTATGTTTTCCATTCCTTCTGGCCTAGTTATTCCCTATTGTGGATCTGTTACACCCAAGGGAATGACAAGCCATAGTGATCCAGCATTTACCACACACCTTGAGGTCTCTGAGTGAGAAGCCATGACAATACAGCAAGCAAATACACACACACACACACACACACACACCAGACAACAAATAATAAATGAATATATTTTTTAAAGATTGGAAGTTTTCCTTATTTATTTGACTTGGGAAAAAAACAAAATAGCAAATAAAGAGGAAAATACAAGAAAAATGGATTGATGCCATGAGTAAACAGAAAAGTGGTAGCCTACCACAGCAGGACAGGTAGTGGGTGCTAAATGTCCAATCATGAACGCCTACACGGTCAATCAATGGGGTCTTTGTGGTTGCCGCGAGAGAAACTTAATTAGATAGGGAGCATAGAAGGAAATAGATTGGCCTGGTAGAGTCCAGAGAAAGCCACACCCAGATGCCCCTAAAGGAAAGACACAGGCACGCAGCTTCCAAGGCAGAAGGATCCTAGGCATGCGGCTGCACGGCTTTCTGCAGTAGAGGTTCCACCATAAGCCCAAGTGTTATAGCCATAGCACATCACCTGGAGAGACTGGCTCTAAAGTGACCCAGGTACAGATGATTTAGCAAAGGCCTGCTTGGCCCGTCCAGAACCTCCAAGAGTGACCAGAGGATGGATAACACAATATGGTGGTGACTCTCTTGGTCACTGTGTGGAGCAGTTTCTTGTTAAGTATGGAAAAGGGGTCAGGGCAGAGAAAGTTGTTATGTATACAATCCCCAAAGTGAAGAATTAATTAGAGGATCAAGAAAGGCATTAAAAGTAGACCATAAAGGCTATACAGCTATGAAGAATTAGGTGCATTTTGAAACCTGATATTCTGATAATCACAAATGGGTAAGGAAATGTCAACGGCTCTTACATCTCTTGCCTCTACAAACCTGCTGCAAACTCTACCAGGAAAATAGCAAGACCCCAGACTCAATCCACATCCTGGTCACTAGCAGGGAACCTCTTTTCCTGCCTTCTTCAGATGTCTGGAAACAGAGGGATTGTGTCTGTGCCTATAAAGCGTGCACGCGCGCATGCACACGCACACACACACACACACACACACACGGCTCTCATGCTCCTTGGGGTGAGGCAGCATTGAGGGAAAGATAGGATTGGTAAAGGAGAGAGGAAGTCACAGGCATGGGGACAGCAGTCGGGAAGGGGGCTGTGAGCATCCTGAGGCATTAGCATGGGAGACAGAGGGGACAGATTTAGTCCTGGACTGGGTGCATTTAAGTTGTCCTTTGGTCCAGGAACTCCCTCCCAGCCTTCTTAAAACCTTAAAGCACAGTCCTAAAGGCAGGCTCGGGTGACTGGAGGTAGGGACAGAGGTAACAAGCCCTGTTGGCTTCATATTCTTGTGTGTAATACTGAAGACTGCTTTATGTATCCAATGGAGATATTCTCTCTCTCTTCCTCTCTCTCCCCTCCCTCTCTCTCATCCTCCTCCTTTTTCTCTTCCATTCTTGCTCTAATCCTTACTACACCACTTGACCTAGATGGGGGGGAAGATGAATGAATTAACAGGTATCACTCCATTAAGAGACCAACCAATTGGCGGCAACCTTTTCAACCTTCCAAGGAGCAGTGACGTCTGCTGACAGTCTTGCCTCCACCAACACGTTCTGAGTGTATTTCACCGGCACCCCTGGGCCATGAGTATAAAAACGCTGGTAAGAGGAGAGAATGTTGAGGCTTTTACATAAAACCCCCATGACTTTAGCGCCATGAGAAGAAGTGTGTAAAGCACGGGTCCCACGGCGATTGACCAGATTTTATAGGCGATGTTTCACACAGGCACTGGGCTGTGTCTTCAGCTACTGTCATTGTGATTTCATTAGGTTCTCTGATAAATAATGCAGGCTCTAATGATGCATTTCCTCTCTTAAAAAACCCACAATGGAAGCTCCATTTCATAAAGCAAAGACGAACAATGGCTCCTGTTTAATTTTTATTACTTTTAAATTAATCTGTAAGGTTTTAAGAAGCGGATACCAACTTGGAGGAAGGGGAGAATAAAAGGAAAAGAAGCAGCTTACCTGTTTAAAAGGTAAAATCATGCCTGATGAGCAGAGAATGTTTATAGGTCAATAGTCAGCATGGAAGCCCCACCCACCTTCCCCTGCTGAGCCCTTTCCAGATCACAAAAGGAAAGTGGTCCTGCCAAATTAAAACTCTCTATAACAATAAAACCTGATTTAATGCAGTCATTATTTTCCATTAAATCTGAATACCATCTAATGCATGGATGCTATTTTAGACCTACCGCACTAATGCAAATCTAACATTCCTTATAAATCAGACCTGAATGCTCCATCAGTTGTCATTACGGCTATTGACAATCACAGTACCTCATCCCCAAGGGCACCGTCCCCTCCCCGCCTGCCTCCAGACATGGGAAGAAGGACTCCAGATGTGTTTAATTGCCAGTGCAGAGCTGCTGGCTGAAGTGAGCAGACTGAGTCAGTAACACCCTGGAGCTCTCTGCTTAATCTGGTGCCATATGCAACTCACACGAGGCTGGGAACAATTCGAAGGCTTGTGTTGAAAGCACCAGGGAAATAGAAATCTTTAAGGACTTAAGCCAGAGGAAGCTGAGGCTGGAGATTGACGCCACTGGAGAAAATCGGATATTGAAAAGTTGAGAGACGAAACAGGCCAAAGATTAGTAACCATAGGCAGTCCTTACCACTCCTTGGCTGGAGGAGAGAGAGTATTGAGTAACTGGTACTAGGAACCATGGGCAGGTGATGCCGGGAGAGTGTGGGAATATACCAGACTTTCATGGACTCAGAGAAGGACATCAGCTGCTAGAAATGCTGTTTACACCAGAAAGCAGAAACATTTTGTACCTGTTCTTTGGCCATCTCTATTGGCCAAATGCATGAGAAGTCAACTGATATGAGCATCTAGAAAACATAGAGACAACTGTCCCTAGAGACATTTGTCCCTGAGACAAGAGGCTAGCAAAGGAAGAAAGGATGTGACCATAGGCAACTACATTCCTATTTGAGCGTCTGTCTGTCTGTCTGTCTGGCCTGGACAGCTCTACCACACCCCTTCTGCTAAGAACCACATAAGTAGGAAAGGAGTTGCTCAGTCAGTGTTAAGTTGTTGAACCCCAAATGCTCCCTGTGGGGTGCTGAGCATCACAATTGCTCCCCAATGCTTATTCTACCTTCCAGGGAGAAATCGTTTCTTCTAGGAGGCATCATCCCTGGCCAGGTTCCAAAGTCATACCCAGTCATCTGTGCTTAAGTTTGTCTCACTGCTGTGTCTGATTTGGGGACAGGTATGAACTGAGGTGGGCTCAACCTGTCTGACAGATTTTTTTTCTACAAATTTAGGAACTAAAAGCCATAGACAAAGGTCCATGTGACCCCAGTAACTTACAGTAGAGATTTATTTGGCTACCTACCAGAGGATGAGAGCCAGCTTTCAAGGAAGAAAGAAAAAAATAATAAAGAAACCAAACTGTAGTCCAAGCCTTGAAAGCAAACACCCCACCCACCCCTGGACTTAATGAACAGTGGAGCCAATTGTACAAGCCAATTCTTGTACAATTTTTAGAAAATTTGTATCATGTCTCCCAGCAGCTAAGATGGGGGTCATCTGAACTCTTAGAGGATAACACTATTTTATATCTGACTTTACATATTTCTCACCCACAGTAAATGTGTTTCCAACACAATACAGACATTCCTATCATTACTCTCCACCTCAGAGTGACTTTTTAAGTTCCAGTGACTGCACAGAAGCCACCCATTACTCCTCCCATCACCCGACAGGTGTGAACATCTGCATCCTTCCTTGTATTGTCCTAGTTGAAAGGTGATCTGAGACCCCAGGCAGTCACTCCAGGGCCAGGCAACCCTGAAATCTGACTGCAGGAGACATTAGCAGTCAGAACCTGCCCATCACCTTTCCTATTTGATAATTGGTCTCCATACATGGACTTTGAAGCCCTCCTTGAAGATAAGCCCATGCTCTGTCGTACTGTGGGAGTCTAGCAGGAACTCACTATCTGCTGTGGGATGATGCTCTTGTACACTGTAAAGATTTGTCACTCATATTAGTTTAATAGAACACTGATTGGCCAGCAGCCAGGCAGGAAGTACAGGTGGGCGACCAGACTAAGGGAATTCTGGGAAGAGGAAAGGCAGAGATGTAGTCACCAGCCAGATGCAGGGGAAACAACATGAGAATGCATCACTGGGAAAAGGTACCAAGCCACATGGCTGTTTAGATAAGAATTACGGGTTAATTGAAGTTGTAAGAGCTAGTTTATAATAAGCCTGAGATAATAGGCCAAACAGTTTATAATTAACATAAGCCTCTGTGTGTTTCTTTGGAACAGAATGGCCATGGGACTGGGCAGGACACAAATTGTTGTCTACAAATATCTGTGCAGTTTTCTTTTACTGTGCTGACAGCGTGTTATGAGAGTCTGGCTCCCTTTGTGCCTTTGACTTGAACAATTCAAGATATTTTATAAAATTACTTTTCTTGTATTGGATTTTAATAATAGGGTATAAAGACGCCATGAGGAAACACATTGCTTTGTATTCTAATCTAAAAAAAAGTAACAAAAGAATAGAGTGTGTTTTGCATTGTATTTGTAAGCCATGGCTCCTTCCTTATGTGTGACGGAACTGCTCAGCTCTTCCCATTTGCAGCTGATGAGGTTGACAGTGTTGGAGCTACAGGCACTGTAGGTTGGACCGGGTAGGTTATTTTAAAATGGGAAGGATGGTGTCAGGCAGTGGTGACATGCACTTTTAATCCAAGCACTCAGGAGGCAGAGGAAGGCAGATCTCTGTGAATTCAAGCCCAGCCTGGTCTACAGAGTGAGTTCCAGGACAGCCAGGACTCCACAGAGAAACCCTGTCTTGAAAATCAGGAAAAAGGGAGGGGACAAGAAGATGGGAGGGATGAGAGAGGTTGGAATGGATTTGAGAGGAGCTGGGAGAGAAGTAGAAGGCAAATATGATCCAAATACACTGTATACATGTAAGACATTCTCTGAGAATTAATAAAAATAAAACATGTAAAAAATGTGGATGAGCACTAACAGTCTCTTATCTCAACGCTTCATCTCCTTATCTCTGCATTAACCACCACAGGCTGCAGACAGTGCTCATCTGACCAAGGCTGAAAGCACAAATGGTTGATGAGAATAAATGTTGTTATTAAACTCGTGAGCTGACCCAGCAGGTGACAGTGCTGCTGTGCAAGCCTGGAGACCTGACTTCAATCTCTGGAGCCCACATTAAGGTGGAAGGAAAGAGCCAACTCCACAAAATTGTCCTCTCCCTTCTATATGTGTGCTGTGGCATGCAGACACATGCACAACACACACATGCATGCGCGCAATAAAAAAATCACATACAATTTAAAATGATCGAGAATGCAGTTTGATACCATATATAGTCTGCAAAATTGCAGCAGTAAATTCTCATCTAGGGTGGATGAGCATTCCAGTCATGGGCTTTTGACAAGGTCTACAGCCACAGGCACGCGTCGCTCCTGTGGAGTGAACCTAATCTAATCAAAAAGGGACGAATTGCCCCCATAACTGCCATGCTGCTGCTCTGATGGGCACGGCTCACCTGGCATCACAGCATACAGCATGCACAGCTGAGTACATCTGTTGATGCCTTCTCTCCACCAGAGCCCACATAGCACATTCTGGACTGTGGAAACTATCGGGGAGGAAGCTTGCAGCTCAGTTCGAGCATGGTGTCTCCACATGCGACAACCCAAATAGACACATGCAAATTTTATTGGTCTAAAATATATTTGCTTCCTATGTACCTTCAAAAGATATCTTGTTGTATACACATTAGAATGAATAGGTGGTCACTGGATTTAGATTCAACATTTTAAATTATTATTTTATAAATGTAAGTTTAATTATCTTTATTTGGTAATTCATTCACACATCCCAGCTTTTCTTTGCCCTATATTGATTCAAGTATAATGTTTTCCCTTATTTATATCAATTGGGGTTTATCTGGACCCCTAAAATGAAGTATTAGTGTTCAGCAAATCTGGAACCCCTATGCCATACCTGATTTTGAATGCTGTGTCTCCTTATACCCTCTCTTACACCCCTCTGAATTCTCTTGAGCTTACATTAAGCCTTATTTTGTGTTTCCCTCCCTTTGTCTTTTACTGTAATGTCCAGAATTCCTGACTGTTTCAGCTCAGCTCATGCCTTCTCTCTTCAACGGTATTTTACATAATCTTAAATCATCTGATGCCTTCTGAACATCGACTGTGATTATTTTTCCCCTTGTTTTCTGTTTTCTTCTGTTGCTGGTCATGAAAGTTGCATTTGGCACAGGCATATTAAGAGTTCCAATGCTCAGACCCATGAGAATTGGCAAAGCACCACCCCAACCCACCTGCAGAGACCTCCTACCCAGACTATCTGACCTGTCCCACTGTGATGTTCGTGGTAAAAGAACGGAGGTTCTGGACTGCTTGCCGCAGTTGGTGCAGCCCCATCAGAACAGGCAGAGTTCATCCTATCCCAGCTTGCTAAACCTGTGGCAGTGTGCCTGTCCTTCCTTCATTCTCTTGTTTTAACAGTCTGGTTTCCAGGACCAAGCCACACTGGATGCATCAGTTTGTGTCGGTCATCTTTACGTTTATCTTGTGCCAGGCACAACACCTGCCACACAGTAAACACACAATTAAAAGTTCGTGTGGTGGAAGTCTTCATTTGGAAAAAGTATACATACTACATATATGTGATGTGTGTGTATGTGTGTATTCTAATTCTAATTGTTCTTAATAATAAAAACCCAGTGACAGATATTAGGGGATGAAAGCTGAAACATCAGAGAAGCAGAGCAGTCAGCTGATGATGGGTTAACCAATCACGCCTAGGAAGAAAACTGTGACAGACCAGGTGCACGCTCTCTCTGGGTGATTCCTGCGGGACATAGAGGAACTTGGACTCTCCATTCCTGTGGCATGAGTTTCCCCTTAGCTAGCCTGTTATTTCCCGAATCGAGCTAACTTCTACAGTTGGCGCCCAACATGGGGCTCGAACCCATGACCCTGAGATTAAGAGTCTCATGCTCTACCGACCTTTGAAAGGGTGGCTTTAAGTTCTGTGTGGAACATTTTACTCACGTCCATGACATCCCCAGGGCACTGAGGCTCAAGTGGTGATCAGCTCCGCTGGTTTTTCAGTTCTCCATCTCACTTCCCACACTCTGACTTCTAGGAATCACTCTGAACTCGCCTGCCTGTTCAGAGCCTGCTTTTAGAGTCCAGACTAACAGTCCTCTGTGGAGGACTCCCTGCCACAGAGGTGCTAATGAGACACATCACACCCCAAAGGTGCACAGAACAAGCAGAGAGGGTGTGAGGTGAGGTAGCGATGGAAAGCCAAAAGAAGGAAACAGGGCAGTCACCAACAGAGCTGTCTCAAGGATGGACCCTGGAGTCATCTGGGTCACTTCTGGGCCAAGTCTAAGACGGGGAGCGCCCTGCTTACGGGATCAGGGCAGTGGCAGAGTGCCGGCTTCAGGTGGACAGGGAAGGGCCAACACTCAGCTTGGGCTCTGCTCTGACCGCCTCTGCTTAGCAATGCAAGCGCCGCAGCTGCCGCTCTATGACCTCACCCCTGGCCTCTCAAAGTGGGACAATAGGAGGTGCAGAGGGTTCAGGCTACAGGAGAAAAGGATGCCAGCATTTGCTGAGGTCTGAGAAGTGAGGCTGTGGGAAAGAGCAGAGTGAACAAGTTAGTGAGGTCACAGTCAGGGAGAGGGCTGAAGAATAGAAGAGAGGACTGGGCCAGCCATGTCTAGACCTGCAGAGTGCTCAGGGCTGCGCTGAGAGCTTGACCATGAAGCTTGGGTTTCCTAGGCTAGGGCGAGCTCACTGAGAGAAGGAACCTGCATTTAAACCGGCTGGCTCTTTTGCCTTCAGGAGCGCCACTGCCCTGCAAAATATGTGCTCAACCACCATTCCTGAAATCCACACAGCAATTCAATCTTCTCTTGCTCCAACCTCGTTGATAACAGAAGCTGGGAAGACAAGGGAAGTGAAGGCCCAGCTCTTTCATGATCTCTTCTAGGACTATACTGTCAGATCCTCTTCGACAACCACACTGACATCACGGTCAGTTCTGCTAAGTGTTAGCAGTTGTGTGAGCTCAGCCATCTCCACGGCTCCCGTTAGGCATCATTGCTTCCATCATATTCTACCCATAATTCCTCTTGAGGAGTAGCTGGACCCAGACCCTCATTCCCAGGACTGTGGTTACTTTCACTGCCTCTACAGGGAGCGGATAGCATCAAAGCAGTGGCGACTTGGATTAAAGGGATAGCGGTCCTTTATTTTCCTTTCAATTAGTACACACAGATGCTCTGACTTACAACATGATTTTGTCCTAATAAACTCAACATAAATTAACAATATCCTATTTCACAAAAGTGCATCTAGGGGGCAGAGCAGAGGGTGCAGTTGGTAAAGGGCTTGCAAGATAAGCATTAGGGCCTGAGTTTGGCTTCCCAGAGCCCAGGAACCTGCATGTGCCTGTGATCCCAGGCCTGGGAGGTCGAGACCTAAGGAGCCCTACAGCTTGCAGAGTCTTCAGGCTACCTTCGGTTTCTTACTGAACCTGACTGAACCTGACGGCTTCCGTATGAAACCCTGTCTCCAAATAGAAGGCGGAGAACAATGGGGGAAAACACCAAATGTCAGACTCTGGCTTCCACATATGCATGCACACACAAGCGTGTACACCAGCACTCAGAGACACACAAATATATACACAGGTGCAATGTCTCTCCTGGAGGGATGGTTTGTTTGTTTGTTTGTTTTCAAGACAGGGCTTCTCTGTGTAACAGCTCTGGCTGTTCTGGAATTCACTTTGTAGCCCAGGCTGCCTTGAACCCACAGAGATCCACTTGCCTTTACCTCCCAAGTGCTGGGATTAAAGGCATGTGCCACACACAGGTGGCATGTACTATACAGGTTTCTTTCACAATGATGCAGTATCTGAGACACACAGCCTAAAGAGGTGTCAGTCCTTGGTCTCATGGTTGTGTTCCTTTTGGCAGAACATCATGGATGGAAGTGTGGCAGAGAAAACCCAAGCACCTCGTGTTAGCTAGGAAGCAGGAAGAGGAGCCAGTGTCTCAGAATGATCTTCAAGGGCATGCTTAATGCCTATTTCCTCAGGTTAGGTCCTACCTCCCAATATTGCTGTTAGCTGAGATCCAAGGCAGATCTTTCTGAGTGTTTAGGAGACAAGACATGAGACCAGCGAACTAAATCCATGCCAGATGCCACATGCCAACTCTTGTGCACCATATGTGAATCCAGTTTCTCCCTCTCAAGCTATTCCCAGAGCTGCAATGTCTCACACGGCTGTAAGCAAAGCATGCAAGTCGTGTCTGCCTCCCAAGCACTTGCAATGCCAGCACGTGGAAATTCAGTCCAGGGAACTCTGTCCTGCTGTTATTGTACAAAAACAACACAGCTCAGATCCTAGATACTACACCTGACATGAACCTCCACACAATTCGGAGAAGTGTTGCCAACACTGTTCCATCGAGAGAGCTTTGTTTTGCCAGCAGATAGGCGGACTTAGCATTTGAAGAACAGCATTCCTAAGGCATTAATGGACCTGCATATTTGTAAGTGAATCTCTTTCTAGCATTGATTTCCGTTATGTCAAGACAGTCTCCCCAAACTTCTGCTCTTACTGCTTGTTGCAATGACTGTGCAGACAAGGAGCAAGAAGAGTTTCCTAAGGGCCAGCTGCCCACCTGAGATGGACAGACTAATGAGCTCTAAGCTGTAGTACTCTTGGGAAACAGTCCAAGGCCCCATCCTGCACAGACTATCTTCAGCTCTTACGTTCTATCAGGAATTTGGTGAAAAGGCCAAGATGGGCAGAGACATGCCAAACCAAGGGTGTTTGCTGCAGGAGACCCGCAAGACCTGAGAAAGACTCAAAAAGCACCAGAGGGCATGTACATCCCCTGGCTAAGGAACCAGGTTCACCCAGTGAGGAAAATAGGAGGACTCAATAGAAAACCCATAGTTGGAGTCTGAGGTCTAATGCAGGTTTCACTCCAGCTTGCTGCTCGTGGTCAAATAGCCCAGTTTCTTTCAGAGCTTGCTCCTTAGTTTGAAAAATAACCACCTGTCAGTAGATGGGGACTGGCCATAGTCAGGACAGGTCAGCTGATGGGGATTGTCCATAGTCAGGACAGGTCAGCTGATGGGGACTGGTCATAGTCAGGACAGGTCAGCTGATAGGGGACTGGCCATAGTCAGGACAGGTCAGCTGATGGGGACTGGCCATCCGTCAGGACAGGTCAGCTGATGGGGACTGGTCACTGTCAGGACAGGTCAACAAACTGTTCTGTAAAGGGTTGGGGATGCATGGTCAGTCTCCAGCACAGCTATCCATCAATATCACTGTAGCATGAAACAGCCATGGACTTTATGTAAATGAATGGGTGACTAAGAGTGAATCTGTGTTCTCAGAAAATGTTATTGATTAAACCTGGAAATTAGCTGGCAGTGACCTAAGGGCCAGAGTTTGGTAAGTTTCACGTAGAATATGCTGACTACATGGGCTGGGAGGGGTATTGGTTCGGGGCCTGCTTATCCTCAACTGGGGCCATCTGTGCCCTCTTTGAATCACAAGCAATTTCCTCATGCAAATAACATTTCCCAATCCTCTCTGCCAGGAGACTGAAAGCAGAGCTAGCCAATGAGAGGCAGTGGTGGGCGTGGACAGCAAGGAGCTCTCCCTGCAGCCTGCCATCCTGAGAGGCACAGCCCCTTTACCCACAGCCTGACCCCAGCTCCTGCTGGGCACTCTGGCATCCAGACCCTAGTAACACTGGGCCTTCCTTTTCGCCCTCCCACTGTGTGGCAGAAGCGGCTGAGATCTTGGCTCCCAATACCTCTGCTGGCTGCCCCTCCTCCAGTGCCCCACACAGAGTTACATCTGAGCTTACCACCTGGAGCTCAGTCACTTTCCAAACTGGACCTGACTAACTTATTGCTCTTAGCACTCTTGGTATTTTTAATTTCATGAGTGTTTCTACAAATATCTGTAAATTCTTACACCGTGCCTACAAGGATAAATGTGGACTCATCGAGTTAACAGGGATGTAACAAGCACCTACTGCATGCCAGGCACTGTTCTAGGCTCTGGGAACGCAGTGTATGCCGTACACAAAGTAGCTGATGACTTCACTCAGCACCCAGTCCATCCCTTCCATACCACACACACGCTAGGAAGGCCGCACCAACAGACCTAGGTAATACTTATTGGAAATGACGTTTGTGCCAGGCTCTCATCTAAGTGTTTTAAATATTAATAATTTAACTTACTTAACTCACATAATAGCCCAGTGAAGTATGCGCCATCCTTGTCTCATCTTAAGAATGAAAAGCTGATGAACTGGGACAAGAGGATCAGAAACATCACCAGCAAGAGGTGGATCTGGGGTTAGAACCGAGGCTGTCAGGGGCCGTGCCTCAAGCACCTCTCGCAGAGTGGTCAAGGCCGTGGCAAGAACGACATTCTCCAGTTCTGATTATACATCCCAAGCATTCACGACTTGGCCACCCCCGTTAGAATAATTGAGACGACAGCCACGGAAGAAATAACAAAAAGTCATTATGTGTCTCTTTATGGCTTTTGTGAACTCCACAGAAGAATGTAAAAGTCAATATGGAACCTGCTACACCAGTCATAAANAAAAAAAAAAAACTTGCAAATGGTCCAAAAGCCGACAGACACCAGGAAATCCATAAAATCGGACTTCGGGGGTGGGTAATGATCTAGTTAGGGCTTTTAAAAAATATTTTAAGCTGACAATGCTTCCTTCAAATAAAAGTTTTGGGGGAGGGCATTCTCCTGGCATATATGACAGTTGATGGAAAAGAGTGGACTTTCTCTTTAGCACTGGGCAGAATGTTCCAGAAACATCCTCCTTGTGCCCCAGCTCCAGTTCCTAGAGGCTCCTTGAGAGGCTTCCCCAGAAGCCTGTTTTAAAGCTACCATGCTAACTCATTTCAGGCTCTCTGAACCTCTGAGAGGCAATGGAATTAACCCAAGGTCACGGGAATTATAGTCAAAGAGTCAAGGTCAAAGGCAAGGTTCTGGGACTCTCATGCCACTCTCTTTTAACTTAGGTTTCCAGGAACAGTGTCTTTCCAGTGGGAAGCTGTGGGTTTCTCTCCGAGTCATCGACATGGTAGCCGTGACAATGACCTAAATGGAGCAGGGCTTCTGCAACTTTGATGGAGCAGCCCCACTTCTGAGGGTCTAACCGTCTTCTGCTGTGTAGTTATAGCAGCGTGAGCTAAGGGGAGAAGGCAGCTCTCTGACCTACCTGGGGCAAGGCTGAAACTGCCCAGCAAGAAGCATTTCCTGGGATATCAAAGGCTCAGACTGCTGTGCTTAGCCAAGCAGGTTGCTGATGCAAATCTGTCCCCAGGCTTGCTGCTCACAGTCCTTTTATGGCACAGCATCAGGGTTCCAACTGCATTGGTGCCCAGAATCACAGAGTACCCAGGAGCTTCCACACTGCAGTGTCTTTTACCTGTTACACATTTCTCTGCGGCGTTCTCTTAATGTAACCAACAAACCCCAGTTGCCATATAACTGCATGGGGTTTCCAGATCTCAGCACGGGGTAGGGGTGGGGGAAGAAGCCCTGGAAACCCCCACCTTTGAGACAGCTCTCTGAGCCTAGGAAGCCAAAGACTTAGAGACAAACCCTCGCTTATTGAGCAGGAGCAGCTTTGGGTATAGCAGCCGGGTGGCAGATAAGGTTCATTAGCCTTGAAAGGGAACGTCAGTTTTCTGGAGAGGCATTTATCAGGTCAGTGCTCCGAGAACATCACTGAAAGTCAAGACATCTCAGACCAACCCTGAATTTCATATCTGCAGATGGAGTCCAAGAACTCAGCTGTGCTCTTCTGAGTAAGCTGCCCTCCTGATTACACTCTGCAGAGGGCAGAGTGAGGTCCGTTCATCTGCTTCCTGCTCCTTTTCTCTGGCTGGTTTATCTTCTTTGCAGGTAAGCACCAACTGAAAACTCAGAAGCTGTGCTCCAACCGTCATCAAGCCACGTCTTATAAAGACACGGGTTCTGACAGCTTTCAGTTGATGGTTTGGAAAGTCGTTGTTTTGTTCTGGCTTTTAGCAGCTTTTTCAGCCTAACCTTCATTCCAATGTTCTTCCCACTTGCAGCCGACAGGGCAAATTAGATAGAGCCCGTGCACTTCCAGCTGTCTTTCCAGAGACTTGAGCACCAATGTCTGCAAGGTTATTGGCTTGCTTTGCTTTTTCGAGTTCCAGGAAATTGGTGAAGTTCATGTCCTAAAGAAAAGAAAAAAGTCAATGTCCTCAATTGTTATCTCTTCTGTTAGGGTCTCATCCCACAGGCATGACCAGACTTGGCCATGGGTCCAGGCTCACCCATTTTCCTGTATTTATAATGCTTCCCCTTCCTATTTGTCAAAAGGCTTTATGAAGTCACAAGACTAATGCTGAAGAACTGCATTCAGCCTAGGACACCAAGGCTCTACCCCAACTAACTTTAGACCCGTGGAGCTCAGGGTTTCCTACTTACAAGGATGTAAGCTATACCTAGCCCTGCCTGTCTGTTATCTCAGCACTGGAGAGCTGAGGCAGGGAGATCATGAGATCAAGGCCAGTATGAGCTACATAGCAAGCTCAAGGCTGGCTTGCACTATAAACAACGTATGAGATCCTGTCAATAATAATAACAATAATAGTAATAAGAATAGTGTTAGGATTGGGGAAAGCTTTAGTTTTCAATTCTAATTCCATAGTGCATTTACTACGATATAAAGGAAACTTGTTCTTCGCAATCACCTCCCAGTACTGCATTCTAGTTTTACTATCTATTCACGCACCACTAAGCAGTAAACTGTTTAGTCTATTGTGTTTTGAAATTTCTCATAGCGTGATTAATAAAAGACCCAGAGACAGAAATTGGGGTTCAACCTGAAGGACAGAAAAGCAAAACAGTCAGCCACTGGCTCTTACCTCTACCTCAGTCTGAAATGCAATCCTGCCTCCAGGAATCTCAGAATGAGACTGTGTGTGAGAGCTGTCTCCTCCTCCTTTACATCCCTCTCTAGGGCTGGGATAAAAGTGTGCATCACTACTACCCAGTTTCTATGCCAAAGTAGCGTGGCTGCTGGGATTAAAGGTGTGTGTCACCACTGCCTGGTCTGTAAGGTTGGCCAGTGTGGGTGTTTTACTCTCTGATCTTCATGCAGGCTTTATTTATTAAAATACAAATGAAATTCCACTACAATTTCTCATGTAGGTTGTGTGTGTGTGTCCATTTTTGTTCATGTGGGTTCAGGTACATATGGAGGCTAGGGGTAAGTAAACCTGGGTGTCATTCCTCAGTTACCCTTCACCTTGGGTTTTTGCTGTTTGTTTTTAGACAGATTTCTCACTGACCTGGAGCTCATCAAGAAGGTTACACTGTCCAGTGGGTCCCAGAGATCTGGTGGCCTTCACTCTCCAGAACAGGGATTGAATACATGGCCCCACACCTATGTGTGCTCTGGGGATCAAACTCAAGTCTTCATACATCACTAACTGAGCCATCTCCCCAGCCCTGCTTTAAATCTCATACTGAAATAACACTGTGTTTTCTAAAAGTTATTTCCTAAGACAAAAGGGTCCTAACTCAGAGAAGGCTGTCTCGAACGGTACTGTTCATGGCTACCGACCATCGGCAGAACTGATCAAAGCTAGGATGAACTGTGGTGTGGGAGGACCTTCTGTCTATGTGTTGCTTTTATTGATTAATGAATAAAGAAACTGACTTGGCCTGTTGATAGGGCAGAACTTAGGTAGGCAGGGAAAACTGGACTGAATG
>LOEQ01002328.1:398391-410657 GCA_001685075.1 Bramus lutescens | reverse complement strand
CCTGGATTCACACATCTCGCTGGGGCTTGCACTAGCCTGGATTCACACATCTCGCTGGGGCTTGCACTAGCCTGGATTCACACATCTTGCTGGGGCTTGCACTAGCCTGGATTCACACATCTCGCTGGGGCTTGCACTCGCCTGGATTCACACATCTCGCTGGGGCTTGCTGTCACCCTCAAGCTCTTTGTGTTGTTTTTGGGTGTGGCTCTCTTCAGATGCAATTGGGTTGTTGATTGAACAATAGAGTGGTGTTAAAGGAACAGAATGGATTCAGGACTTGGCATCTGATGGAGGGCAGGGGATGTGTTACAAAGCTGCTCAGTATATTCTAGTCTTTCTGAAGTTTATGCCTAGATGTTCCTGCTATAATAGGAAAGTCATGGTCATGCTTGGTCTATTCCAAAATTCAATGAAAATGCAGAAAACTCTACACAGGGATCGACACAGGGAAACCCTGTCCTTGGTCATGAACACTGGCCAGAGGTCCTATAATTGTGTGGCTAGTTCAAAAGAGGCCAGGACAAAAAGTACTAACTGGTCATATAACCCCTCCCACTCACAGTGGCCGCCTAAAGAGGAGACTCCTGCATTGCGGGAGGCATTGCTGGTCCTGGACAAGGCTTTTAACAACATTCACACACATGGCTACAGAGTTTCATCAGAAGCACAATTGGGAGTTTTCAAGTCAAAAATACAATGGAAAGCAAATGGTCCCTGCAGTCAAGAATAGTGGTGTCAAAGCGGGGCCCAGGGACTTCTTGTCCAGGCCAGTGACTCACTACGTGGTGGAGAGAAGAGATGTGGCAGCTTTTGTCTGCAGGACATAAATCAGGAGTTATAAACCCTGGATTTGTCACCAAAGAGCCCATTGTTAGAAAGCCCTACAAAGACCAGTGTCCGTTCTTGCAGTTGACAGACGATTCCCAGCAGGAGCCACTGTCTTATCATCCCGATACAACTCTCTGACTTCAGCACATTGATCAAGGAGAAAGGCCAATTCACAGGGTGGCATCCTTGTCCTCTGTGAACCAAGGAGGCTTCCTGTGCTGACCTACATGTCAGGAGCTCTTCCAGAAACTTTCTCTTCCTCGCCTGGTTCTACTTCCTAAACCAGTTTGTGTTACATGAGAAATAGCCAGTGGCATTCCCTCTGACCACATGCATATGCACCTGCACCCACACCTGCACGTGCACCTGCACATTCACCTGCACACACACATACACACACACACGAATCTGTACCTGCACACATACCTGTGTGCATACCACACATGCACACATTTTTTACACAGTGGCCTTGACTTCAAACTTTGAGGTACTGGAGAGCATTTTCAAGACCAACTACTATCTGAGAAAAATTTGTTGTTATTGTTGACATTTTAACTAGAACAACCACCTTTCTTATTCGCACAATGATGTGCAAAGGCAGATACTCTTGGAAACTCCCTAATACAGAGCAACACATTTGAGTGGGGGTAAAATAAGAGATCAAATGAAAATATACATCTGTACCAGTTGTCAGGAACAACGTTTCCAATAATGGGTTCTTTGGGGAAGAGCCGGTGGCCATGTCACAGGAGCAGCAGGTGACGATTGACTTTAGGAGCTCAGCCCACCAGAGTGCAAGGCACTGACAGATGAATCTTGGATAGGCAAGGCCCTGAGAGTTTGGGCTCCAGAATGTCTCTTGCTATTGCTGTGTCTTTGCATATTTACCATTGCCATTTTTCTCTGGTATCTGGCATGGTGTCAGTGGGTATGGGGGACTCTACTGTGTGGTAGCTTTTTGTTTGTTATAACAAATAAAGCTTGCCTGAAGATCAAGATGTAGAACTAGCCATGCTAGTTAGCCATAGGGGCCAGGCAATGATGGCACACACCTTTAATCCCAGCACTTGAGAGACAGAGGCAGAAAAGATCTCTGTGAGTTCAAGGCCACCCTGGGCTACGTGAGATTGAGTCAGTCTAACCAGCCAAGCGGTAGCAGCTAGCAGTGCACACCTTTAATCTCAGAACTAGGGAGGTGGAGACAAGAAGTGTGATATGGCTGGGTGGAGAGGGAATAGAAGGTGGGAGGAGAGAGAGAGGAGCTCAGGATTCAGGCTGAGGTCTTATAGAGACAGGATTGCCCACTCAGTCTGAGGATTTGGTAGAAATAAGAACTAGTGGCTGGCTGCTCTGCTTTCTGATCTTTCAGCATTAACCCTATATCTGACTCTGGGTTTTTATTATTAAGAGCAATTAGAAATCGCACTACACTACTGTCTTTAATGTAGTGTGATTATCTCATGGAAATACCCATTCTTTGGGGCATTTTAACCTGTGGATTGTTATAGAGATGATTTCCTCTTACACTGTACTGTTTAACTGAAGCAATGATTTTATACAATAATAGTATTAGCTTAAATAGAATTTGATGACCGAGGGATTTTTAATAGATATAGTAAAGGATTGTGATAGAGGTTAGAGGTTAGCATAGTGGGAAAATTAATATAGGTAAAGGCAGGACATGATATCTCCCCCACTCCTGGCAGAGCAGGGCCTGCAGAGGATAGACAATAAGAACAAGGAAGTGTCACACAACTAGGACTTAGGAGTTTCTCTTGAGGAGCCATAGACTGTGGCTCAGATTAATGATTAAGAAAACAACTGTGTTTCAGAAGCTAGGCTAGCCCAAATTCTTTTCATCTTAATTTTGGAAGATGTGTTTGTAGGTTTTGGTGGCCATCATAGCTTAAACAAAGCTTTAAATAATGACTTAATGTTAAGATTTCTTTGTTAATGACATTTAGATAGAAAATCTTGGGGAACAATTTAGAGTTTCGAAAGACACACTCATAATAGTTAACAATGGATTCATTGGGGTTAGGGAGTAGAACAATGGCAGCCTGGCTATCACTGGCTTGTGCAACTTCCTTGCTAGGATGGGTTGGTGATCAAGGGTGATGATTAGTTCTTTATACCCAGTTCTGCCCTCAGCTTCCTGATATAAAAACTTGTTGACGCATGGGTGTGCACCCTGAAGATTTAAGGTAGAGTTGACTATTTTTCATATATAAAAGTTTAGATTTGTGATTCTTTTAAGATTTCTTATAAGATTACCTTTTGAGATAAGTAACGAAGTGGTTGATCCTCTCTTTGCAATAGCACAGTGCAACCTGCCTGTAAAAGATCTGGCTGAGAAAAATACCTTGCTTGCTTGTGCTCTGTTAATCTATAACAAACTTCTCAGGTACAAATGTATGTGGGTTCTTGGGACAACTTGTTTGTCACCTGTAAGATGTAAAATGTTTACTTATGTAAGGGACATGGAAGATATGATGTTTTTACTTGTGTTCATTGTAATCTTTCATTCAAAAAAACAAAATGTATCACATTGTCATTTTTATGCTGCTTGAAAGATTCCACTGGGGTATATAAGCTGTAAGGGAAGAAACAGATATGAGAGAAGGAAGATACCAGGAAAGACATAGAAGGAAGACATCAAGATGGACAGAAGGGAAACATCAGGATAGAAAACCAGAACAGAAAAGAACAGAGAGAACAGGCAACAGTAAGAATAATAATAATGAAGAACTAAGCTTCAGCCCTCAGAAAAGTCCTTGTCTTCCAAAAGGGCTCTGCCTAAGAGACTCCCACAGGCTCTGAGCCAATGCTCTGGGCTTACTGTTCCCATTTGTGGGCTGATCTTTGCTGGAGACATCTGTGTCCTTCCCAAACTTCAGAAGACTACACAATGGACAGACAACCTGACAATTCTCCTTTCCCCAAAGTTGGGCTGTTGAGTTGAAAACAGCTGAAGTTCCTTCCCAGAGAGCCTAGAGGCAGATTTGACACTGCAACTTGATGCTGAAGTTGAGTCCGACACTGGAGCTTGTGAGGGTGGGNACTGGGGATGAAGATGCTGAAGTGAGTAGCCCCTCAGATCTAATAAACCTGAGGTTAAGGAAAGGGATAATGAATGAGGTTTTACCCTTTATATCAAGTTCACTATGTCATACTTTAACACATCGCCCTATTGTCTACAAATAAATAATGCCAGACACAAACATTCCAAAGATTAATGTTGCTTAAATTAATCTTTTAAAAAATATCATTGCATCTCCCTAAAACTCAAAAGCAAATGCTCTGAGTCAGGATGGAATTTCAAGGTCAGTTGCTCCTGCATTGTTTCTCCAGGCTTTCCAAATAAAAAGCCATTATTCCATGTAATATCTTGCTCTCTGTGTGACTACAGCTCAATGACCTTCAGATGCAATATCTATTGTGCCCTTCCTTTCATCTTTACCTAAGTGAAACAGAATCGATGCTCTTCATCCAGCAATTTCAATTAAGCTACTAGCAAGCTCTGCTGAACCTGCAAGCTTTGGATTTCTATTGAATTAATGAAAGCCTGAAGGACCTCCCACATTACATCCACGCATAATGCACCTGTGCCAAGAGGAGATGTAATTACAATATGGCAGGGACCTTGTAGGTTGGTCAGCTGAAGCAAGGTGACAACCATGAATTGATCACGTGAATGTATTGATAAATGTCCTAGCAGCTGTTATAGAACTTGCCACATTCAGATTAATTACCTAGAAGCTGGGTGTTGCCGATGGTTGGTAAAAAGACTTACATTCCAAGTAGGTTATTTTTGGGACAATGATTTAAATATGCTTCTAGGTAGCATCAAAGACAGCTGCTTCATAGCAACGAGTCATTATTAAAATAAAACTTGATTCTTAATGTAACATCTACTTCCATATAGATAATCCAAGAAAAAATCGTTTTGCATACTTAATCTTTTTAATTATTGAGATTGTTCATCCCCAGAATATAGCCTCTTCAAATTATTCACCTTTTTATAATGTATTTGTATATATAAAATCCAAGTTATGTAATATATAAATAATCATATATTGAGGCACATGTGTATGTATAGTGAATAAGTATGGATATCTTATATTTTTAATTTTTAAATTAGCATACACAGTATTAGGTTTCGTGTGGCATTTTCAAACAAAATTTGTTTAGTTAATTCTTATTCTCCCCTCTCCTCTCCCACCTCCCTGCCTTCCCATCCACCCCCATAAGCCTCCTTTCTGTTTTATCCTTCTAGGCACCACAGGTAACCATTTGTCTTTTGGACCTAGCATATATTTATATCAACCCCTGTATAACTATTTGTTACCTTTCAATATTATAAATATTAAGAGACTTCCAAAAATGAAGAATAATAATCCAATATCTAAGAAAAGCAGGAGAAAATAGTAGAAAATTTTCCAGAATTAAAGGAAATGATTGTTACAAATACTGAAAGGTTCTATGAATCAAAAGATAGACATGAACCCCAAAGAGGGCGAACAACTGTCAAAATACTGGGGGCAGGAGGAGTGGAGAGATGGCTCGGTGATTAGGAACACTGACTGCTCATCCAAAGGAAGTTGGTTCAGTTCACAGTTCCCACATGGTGACCCAAAACCATCTGTCATTCCAGTTGCAAGGTACCTGTGCCCTCCTCTGGCCCTGCAGGCACAAAGCACACATATGGTACACATACATACAGACATTTGTACAGCAAATAAAAATAAATAAAACTTTAAAAAAAGAATTAGGCAGGAAGGTTGGCTTTACAGATCCTTTGTCCCTGTGCATATGTGTGCAATACTGAACATAGTTCTGGAGATCAGACCCAAAGATATACACATGCTAGGCCAATCCTCTCCATTGAGCTGTACCCTCAGTCCCCAGACTTAGCAATTTTGAATGTGTTTTATTGACTCTGGAATGGATACATACATAACATACATACATAACAAAATAGAACAAAGAAATTAAAAACAAAAGAATATAGAAACTTGATATAAAATAAACTGATAAGTCATGTCAGTAGAGGAAGGAGGAACTACACAAT
The DNA here is from genome assembly GCA_001685075.1 of Bramus lutescens. Taxonomy (NCBI): domain Eukaryota; kingdom Metazoa; phylum Chordata; class Mammalia; order Rodentia; family Cricetidae; genus Bramus; species Bramus lutescens. Next base: position 404,755 of record LOEQ01002328.1, on the reverse strand, counting down.
ACATAATACTTGGAAAATTGTTCATCCATACAAAAAAATGGAATTTTACTTTACAGTAGACTAAACCAAATAATTAAATTTTTATATGGGAAAAACTTATACATTTTTGAGTGTGTAGGAGACTTCTAGTTTCAGTGTTGACTGACACAAAGCCTGGACACTAAGCACCACCACCATTGTCATTACAGGGAAAAAAATCTAAGCAAACTGAGCATGGCTTCTCTTGGGCCCATTATAGAACTGAGGCTATGGGGAAAGACCCCCGAAATCTGAGGAGCCTAGGGCAGAGAAAGAATCTCAGTCAAGACCACCTAATCAGAAGCCAAGCACTCAAAGCCAGACCCTGGAGTCACATCAAGGGGAACTCTATCAGACCATAGGAGGCAGATCATGGATGATGAGGGAGAGAACGCTAGGGTGAGAGTCATGGGGTCTCTGGGTTTCACCTCCAGAAACGGCATTAATTTCTCCCAGGTACAAGATGGGGAAAAAACCACTGCAGGAAAAGCCACAAGTTGCTCTGCATGAGTCTATAGCGCAATTAATCAAAACCCAGAGACAGATATTGGGGTTCAACCTGAAGATCAGAAAAGCAAAGCAGCCAGCCACTAGAGAACTTTTACCTCTACGAAATCTTCAGACCGAAAGAGAGCAATTTCCTGTCTCATCCCACCTTATATTCCCCTCTAGTGTTGGGATTAAAGTGTGCATCACCACTGCCTGGCCTATATGGCTGACTAGTGCGGCTGTTTTGCATTCTGGTCTTCCGGCAAGTTTTATTTTTTAAAATACAAATGAACTCGCTACATGAGTTGGGTTTCCTCCGAGAGGGATGAGAACCACCAAATCCTTATTATGCATTGTTTGTTCTGTGACTTTCAGAGAGAGGCTGCATCAGTTGGGGTTCTCTAGAGGAACAGAACTGATTGAGTAGATGCAAATTAAAGGGGGGTTATTAGACTGGGCCTGCAGGTGTTGGGGGAGGCCACTTGCTGGTTCCTGGCTGCTTAGCCCCAAAATAATCACACAGAAACTGTATTAATTAAATCACTGCTTGGCCCATTAGCTCTAGNNNNTATTAATTAAATCACTGCTTGGCCCATTAGCTCTAGCTTCTTATTGGCTAACTCTTACACATTGATTTAACCCATTTCTATTAATCTGTGCATCGCCAAAAGGCTGTGGCTTACCAGGTAAAGTTCCGGCATCTGTCTCCAGCGGGGCTCCTTGGCTTCTCTCTGACTCCGCCTTCCTTCTCCTGGCATTCAGCTTAGTTTTCCCCACCTAGCTAAGTTCAGCCCTGCTATAGGTCCAAAGCAGTTCTTTATTCATTAATGGTAATCACAGCATACAGAGGGAAATCCCACACCATGCAGGCACACACATATGATCCCAGCTCTTACAAGACATACACACTTACAGAAGAAAGTATGTATGAGTTTGAGGTCTAGCTTGGTCTGCAAAGTCCATCCCCATCTTGGCTTTCTAACAAAATCTGCAAACAGTGGATGATCATCTTTAGTTGATGATTCAGAGCCAATTCTCAGACTCGTAATACTCTCTCAGGGTTTTAAACATATGGTATGAAAAAAGTTTTAACATATTTTTGGTCAACCTTCAGTAAAATTAAAAGTATGCATGTGCATGTGTGTATGTTCATGTGCGTGCATATGTGTCTGCACCTATATGTATGCATGTATCGCTTGGTATACGCATGTATGGGTTAACATGAATGTGTGACGGTTTGAATGAGAATGTCCCATGTTCAGAGGTTTGAATAGTTGGTCTCCAGTTGGCGAAACTGTGTAGGAAGGCTTAAGAAGTGTGGCCTTATGGAAGAAGTGTGTCCATGGGGGTGAGGCTTTGTTCTGTTTTATTTCATATTGAATATTTTGAGAATTATGATTTGGAAAGCTGTTGAATAAGCCTTGGATGTTTATCTCAATACATGTGTTCTGTGAAGTATGCCATACAGAACTACTGAAAACCTTTGCCATGTCTCAACACTGAAAACTAAATAGTGTTGCTGAGGAACTGGCTTGACTTTGTTTAGAAGCAAATTACATCATTGTGTTTTTTAGTATCATTTAGTATGGAACACTGATTGCAACACAGGAAGGGGAAAAAAATCCCTTTCTTCAGGGTACTTACTGTGAGGACCTGTTGAAAATGGAGAGGAAGGGAGAAAGACACAGAATTGCTAAAATATTCCAAATAAAATTGTGAGCTCATGAATATATTTAATTAAATGCATGTGTACCCAGCACCAAAATCATTTAAATAAAAGCAAAAATTTCATAGACAAAAACAAAAAAGAAATGGCTTTACATTTGCTCCCTCCATGTGTTAACTAGAAATGCAAGAGTTTGTGGAGTCAGAGCTGTGTCCCCATCTGCCACTTGGCTAAATAACACAGAGCACTACAAACGCATCAGCTTAAGGTTCAAGACAACACCGTGGCCTTCTCAAATAAAAAGATACAAAATTGATAATCCTCTCACAGCGATGAAAATGACAGTGTTCAGCCAGCCATGAGGCCCAGTGTGACTGTGGACTAAGGTTCTGTCCTACCCAGTCCCTCTATGTAGCCACAGCAGTTTAGTCCCAAATAAACACACAGAGGGCTATATTAATTATAAACTGACTGGTCTATTATCTCAGGCTTCTTACTAACTCTTATAACTTATATTAGCCCATAATTCTTGTCTGTGTTAGCCACGTGGCTTGGTACCTTTTTCAGTGAGGCAGTCACATCTTGCTATCTTGTTTTCTCTATGGCCGGGTCACGACAGCAGACTGAAACTTTTTTCTTCCCAGAATTCTCGCTGCCCCATCTCTACTTCCTGCCTGGTCACCCAGCCTATGCTTCCTGCCTGGCTACTGGTCAATCAGCATTTTATTAAACAAATACAAGAAACAAATCTTTACAGGGTAAAACCATTGTCCCACANCTGTGTTAGCCACGTGGCTTGGTACCTTTTTCAGTGAGGCAGTCACATCTTGCTATCTTGTTTTCTCTATGGCCGGGTCACGACAGCAGACTGAAACTTTTTTCTTCCCAGAATTCTCGCTGCCCCATCTCTACTTCCTGCCTGGTCACCCAGCCTATGCTTCCTGCCTGGCTACTGGTCAATCAGCATTTTATTAAACAAATACAAGAAACAAATCTTTACAGGGTAAAACCATTGTCCCACAGCATGTGACAAGGGAGACAGGCCGTGAAGTCAAGGACATGAGTGTAAAAGTGTGACACTTGGCTGACACAGAGATGGGAGACATACAAGTGTCCGCAACAGTATCTCTGTAAACCACTCACAACCTCCTAAGTCAAATTAGATGTCATTGTCAGAAGGACGTCCTCGGAGCAGGAACAACTTATCCCTGAAGATTAAGAACAGAGTGGTCATTCCATCTGTTCTGGATTAGCACCCTCCTCGGCTTCGGTCCCCAGCATAAGACCACAGCTTGTAAACACTGTCTANATATAATTTGAACTTCAAAAAATCCCAGTTTCAAGATTACCACCCATAATTGAAACAATAATAATAATGTCCTATTTTAAACGAAGCTCACAATATAATCTAGAAACATGGAAATAAGTGTGTCTTTCCAGCTTCTCGGTGACGTCAATGCAGCTCACTTAAATCAGCTGTCCTGGAAATATACACTACAGAAATTGGCAGGAACTGCAACACAAGATTTCACCTTTTGGGAACTGTTGTTCAAGGCACTCACTGGCACAGCTCTGGCGATATAATTAGTGCTCTGTGGTTCTGATAGCAGCTCCTAGGTCTGTTAAACCAGAGGCTGCACTAATGATTCTGCATGGATTCACGTTTGGGGTGCGACAGAAAGGAAAGACGGGGTGAAAGAATCCTGCTAGAGAGACACAGGGTGTGCCACCCGCAGCAGAACCCATGCGCAGGCAAACCTGGCTGCTGCCAGGCATACAAAGGGAAACGCATCAAGGATGCTTAATGACCGGCTGTTCTGGCAGGAACTGTAAAAGCGCCTCTGGGAAGTTCTACGACACACACACTAATTGTAGTTTACAGCTGCCCAGTGGTAACCCTCAATTATTTGCTTAGTAAGGTTGTGAGCAAGCAGAGTCGCTGGTGGGTGGGGCGTCGGGCTGAGAACTCCGCAAAGGCATTTGCCTGGGAGTGGGGATGAGGGGGGCGGGAGCCGAAATGAGCCTCTCCTCCATTTGCCAGCTACAGGCACCTGATTCTTCAAACTCCACAAAAGTGCATTGTGTGCTGACACAACGCTGGGGAAGGAGTTCATGGTTACACGCAGGAAGTAAGGAACATGGGATTGGAGTCACTTAAATAGTCAAAGGAGCACAGGATCATCCTTCTTGGGACTCTGTCACCATCTTAGATTGCACAAGCTCACCCTACTGTTTGCACAATGACATTATCCAATGACTTGGTCCTCTGAGTGGAGGTCCCTGCTCAGCAACACATGGCCATGTATGAATGCCAAGAATAAAAACATTTTGCTCTTTAATAAAAGGAGGCTTTTCCTAAAATTCATAGGAACTATTTAAGACATTTTAAAACCTAAAGAATTCTACCCAGGACAGCTCTGCCAATTCAATCTTTGACACACTTCCGCTACTCCAAACACTTAACAATGACAGGGTTTTTGTTTTGGCTGTTGCTGTTATTGCTTTGTTGACGTCGTTGCCAGATCCTAGCACAAGGAAACACCACCAAGCCAGACACAGATGTGCAGAACGGGTGCCCTGGGAAGGGGGGGAGCGAGATGTATGAGCTGAAGGGAGTGAGAGACGGTGGCAGAGAAGACGAGCTGAGGGAGGAAGGACACAGTGTAAAGAGCGCTGGCAAAACCACAGGGAGTGAAGCAGGGTGACAGGCACTGAGCTCCTGCAGAGCCCCACAGCTCCTCTAGCAAGGGGACGGAACTGTGGGAAGACTGGCACCTGATGGAACCCTAGGTCACACATGCGCACTAAATACTAAGGCCAGCAGCAAAGGAAGAGTAACGTGGTGCTCTGGCTGACAACCTTGCACAGGGATCGAGGGGAATGTGGAGCACATGTCTGCTCAGCCTGTCGGAAGGTATGGTCTGAGAAGATGGGGACAGAGAAAAAGTACCTAAAACATTTTAGCACAAGGAAAATATGACCTCGGCCATGCACACAGGCTCCCTGACGATCAACTGTCTGAGTTTGCTTCCTGTTTCTGTGATAAAACATTGATCTGGGGAGGAAAGCATCTATTTCATGTTACAGGTTACAGCCCACCATCAAGGGAAGTCAGGGCAGGAACTCAAGGCAGAAACGTAAGTAAAAATCGTGGAGGAACAGAACTTACTGCTTGCCCGCAGGCTCACATTCGACTGCCTTTCCCATACAGCTCAAGCGCACCTGCCTAGGGATGGAATTGGGCACAAGGTGATGGGCCCTCCTGCATCAATCAGTAATCAAAGTGCCCCATGAAAATGCCACAGACCCGCCTGATGGAGGCAGTTCCTCCACTGAGAGACCCTCTTTTCAAATGTGTCAAGTTGACAACCAAGATTAGCCAACTGTCCATTCCAAAGTGCACTGTCTGACTCTATAACATCTCTTCCAAGGCTCGGGGAATATCATAGAGGCGGAAGGAAGAACCAGAGGAAGTGGAGGTGGTGAATGAAGAATTCTGACTCCAGGGGGCAACACGGCTGTCACACTAATTCACAGCAGCTATGAATGTGCCCGTCAGCATCCTGTCATAGAGAGGGGAAGAGCTCAGGGGGCCCACTGCTCCATGAGAATGTCTATGCTGCCATGGCTGCTCATGGCTGCTCATGGCTGCTCATGGCTGGTGGGAGGAGAGGGAGATTGGTTCTCACTAGTATGGGAGCCACTATCTAGTGAGGTGCCATGTTCTTGAAAATGCTTATGTTCCTGGAACCAACTCACTGAGTCAGAAAAGAAAGTGGACATGAAAGTGGGAGGGAGGGGAGGCTAGCTGGAGAAAAGGGAATGGGAAGAGAGAGGGAGGACAAGAGAAGGTAACGGATGAGGAGGAGTCAGAATATGGTGCAAGGTGCCATGTGTAGAAACCCTTTTGTATCTGTTAATATTCGCTCTTCAAACTCGGGAACTCAACTCTGCAGGGCATGTGTGTTTGCACTTACCTTCTTGTCGGACTACTCCCTCTGATGAGGTAACGCAACCTTCTTCCATCTCTTCTCAGTTTGCCTTGACGTCTATTTTATCAGACACGTCAGGATGGCCACAGCAGCTTGTTCGAATTTCCATCCACTCAATAGCTGGCTTTCGTATTCTGACTTAAAGTATGAGTGATGTAGGAGGGTCATCTGTCTATGTGTTACTTTCATTGGTTAATAA
>LOEQ01002328.1:384457-398312 GCA_001685075.1 Bramus lutescens | reverse complement strand
TGTGTGTTGTTATTTCAGGGTATAAGCTAGCCGTGCGGGAGCTGGACCGGATGAAAAGCAGGCCCGCTCCCCTTATTACTACATATGAGGACGTCTTTATTGATGAGGTGCATTTCTTGGAGATGACAGGTGATCATATTTTTATTTTTTAAATCCAGTCAGCTAGTATGTGTGTCTTTACTGGTGAGTTGAGTCTGTTGACATTTAAGATTATCACTGAGAAATATATACTAGTTCCTACCACCATGTTGGGTATTTTTCTGATTGGTTGGGTTACTGTTTATTCTTTTCCTTCTCCCCATCAATATCTGAGGGGATTTTTTTTTTTGCTTTACTGTGATAGACATGACAGGTTCCTTTCTCACACGCCTTTGGTTCCCTGTCTCTCTCATGAGTTTACCTTTCCCTCTGCTCTTATAAATTCAGATCCTCTCCCTCTATGGACAGCCTTAATAGCTCCTGCAACGTGCTGAGTTAGTGGTCCTCAGCTGTCTCAGCTTTTGCTTGTCTTGAAGTGTCCACGTCCATGGCTATCTGTCATTTTGACAAGAGCGCTTTATTGGATAGAGCTGTCTTGGTTGGCAGTTATTCATTTGCAGGGCTTGTAATATATCACTCAGTGTTTTCTTGACTTTTAGCATGGCTGATGTGAGCTATGATGTTATCCTGACATTTTTACATTTGTAGGTAATTTGGTATTTTTATTACGATATTTTAAAATATAATATTTTTTGAGAATTTCATATATGCATACAAGGTATGCTGATCATATTTTCTCTCCAGTCCTCTAAGACCCTTCCCTCCCAACTTCATATTTTACTTTTTCAAATATATTTTATAACCTCCAAGTTTAATATATGCTGCTGCTCAAGTGGAAAATGGTGGCACAAAGCTTCAATTTCAGCAGGCCAATCTCTGTGAGTTTGAGGCTATCCTGGTCTACATAGTGAGTAGGATAGCCAAGGCTACACTGAAACACTGCCTCAAAGCAAAACAAATTGTGTGTGTGTGTGTGTGTGTGTGTGGTGTGTGCTGATCATAAACTTGTGGCATGCCCTTGAAAGAAACTGACTCCACCTTCCCAAGAAAGCATCAACTGTCAACAGTTGTAGTAACTAGAGGTGGGGTCTATGGACCCTCCCCAATCATACTGGACTGTTGACTAGCTTGATCTTCCACTGCTCTTACAGTCAACCATGGCTGCTAAGGTGAAATCATTCCTTACTTCTGTCTATTTGGTTTTATAAATGCTGCGCTTTGTCATCTGTTTCTTTCACTAGATTTGGAGAAACTTTATGTGTCAGCTCATCGAATAGAATCCTTAGGCCTATAGTGTTTATCTCAACGACTTCTATCCCAGAAAGACTTGGGTTGTTTTTGTCTTGACCACACTGGCACTTTTGACATTGTGGTCATGCTCATTTACTTATGGATGTTTGGGTTTTGTCAACCCTTACTTTTTCTTCTGCTTGGTCAAGTCCCTTGTTATGCTTTCCACTCTTATCTGATTCTTTGAGTTTTTCACTTATCAGAATTTTATTCAAAAAAAATCTCAATTTCTTTGCTAAATTTTCTTCTTTGTTGCTGGTTTTGTTTGTTCTTTTGCTGACCTTTTCCTTTGCTGCTGATATGTCTTTCTAGGTAAAACATTGAATTCATTGGTTTGTTTGTATCATTTTTCAGGCCAGTGATCATTTTCATCAGTACGCTTTTGAGATATTCACCTGCCATTGTACCTACTTCAGTGGCTCTGAGCTCTGTAGTTAAGAAGGGAATTATCTTTTGGAAAAGTTACATTGTCTTGATGTTTTATGTTTCTCATGTTTCCATGTTGTGAATCTGTTGGTTTGGATATTTCTCCTGGTTCTATTCAAGGGTCATTTCATGGAGCTGCCTAATCTTGAAGACTTGATCCCTAGTAACACTGAGCAGGGAAAGATTAAATTGCTTTTTCTGGTAGCTTTTCCTCTTGCTTACAGCAGAGAGCTGTGCAGCTAAAGTTCTGCTGGGTTGACTTCGTGTGGTGGGTTGTATGAGAATGACCCTAACAGGCTCAAATATTTGAACACTCGGTCCCCAGTGGGTAGAATTGTTTGGGAAGGATTAGGAGGTGTGGTCTTTTGGAGCAGGAGTGTCACTGGGGGTGAGCTTTGAGGTTTAGAAAGACTCATCATTCTCGGTTTGCTCACTCTGCCTCATGATTGTGGTCAAGATGTGAGCTCTCCACTACTGCTATAGCACCATGCCTGCCTGCCTGCTAACATGCTCCTCACATTGATAACCATAGACTCTAACCTTCTGGAACCATAAGCCCTAAATTTAGTGCTTTCTTTTCTAAGTTTTCTTGGTCATGGTGTCTCTTCATAGCAACAGAACAGTTACTAAGACACGTTCTATTGATAAACCATCCATCTACTTTTCTGTGCTTTTCAGATATCGCTGTACTTTACTTCTGTCTTAGCATTTAATCAGGGTCTGGCCTACAGTTTCAGAGGCTTAGTGCATTATCATTTTGACAGGAAGCATGGTGGCATGCTGGCAGATGTTGGAGCAGTAGTTAATAACTACATCCTGATCCATGGGGGAGGGAGAGGGAGACTGGATCTGCATGGGCTTTTGAAACTCAAAGCCCACCCCCAGTGACACACTTCTGCCAATAGGCCCATGCCTCCTAATCCTTCTAATCTTTTCAAATAGCAACATTCCCTTGTGAGTAAAACATTCATGGAGACCATTCTTATCAAAACACCAAGTTCCTCTGTTAATTATAAAAGTCTTCCTTTCTTTCTGTCTTTGGAGTAGAGACCATTTTTTTCTTCTTCCAACTCTCCTTCACTGGCTCACACAGAGGCAGATTCTAGCATGTATCTTAACCAGAATGCCTAAAACATATGCTCTTCAATTCCAGTTCCAAAATATGTCTGCTGAGCAGTCTTAGGCAATTCACCGAGCCTCTCTGAATTTTGCTGTCTTGATACGTTGTCTTCATCTTCTATTGCTATGATAAAACACCATGGCCAAGGCAACATATAAACTATTTAATTTGGTTTTCAGTTTCAGAGGGTTAGAGTGCATGATGGTGGACCAAAAGAACAGCTAAGAACTCACATCTTGATCCCTAAGTACAAAGAAGAGAGAGACACTAAGAATAGCACTGGTCTTTTGAAATCTCAGAGCCCACCCCCAGTGACACACCTCCTCCAACCAGGTCACACTCCCTAATCCTTCCCAAGCAGTTCCACTAACTGCAGGCCAAGTATGTAAACATATGGACCTATGTGAGACATTCACATCCAACCACTACATGTGATTCAGAAAACTGCCACACAGATCACACAGAGAAACCAGTTGTCATCACACATGTACAGTGCTCAGCAGAAACTCGAATGCCAATTCCAGTCCTTCCGTAGAGCATGTGCGCAACACATATTCCTGGAACCAATAAATGAATACCAAGTACAGGTGAGTGTACGTTGTTTTGCAAATGGAATGTAGAAAAGAATCTTATTAACCAACAAGGCTTTCTTTTAAACACAAGCCAGAAAAAATATTGCCCATTCAATGTTTTTAATTATCTTCTGATTCAGAAATAAAAGATTTCATCCTGGCTTATGGAAAACACGATGCCACATCCTGTTTTTTTCCCCCTCACATTAATTGTTATAAAAGGTTTCAATCATGATGCTACTTTGTCCAAATGCAGCTTTCTCGCATGGAGGAGTTTTAGAAAGCAAGGCCTTGTGTCCTACAACCTGTGATAAAGACAGGAACAAACTGCAGGGCCTGCTTTTAGAGGAGACACTAGAGAATTTGGTGAAGTACCAGTCACCGAGCTACCAAAGGGACTCTCCTGGCAGCAATGGTTGCCATGCCATCACATTGGGCAGAAGTCCACGTGAATTCCCTTTGAATGTGGTATTCCAGACATTTTGAGCATGAGAGAGGCTTTGCACCAAGATGAAGTCTGTCCGGCTTGCTAACTCAATGGGTAATGAGGCGTGAGAGGCAATGTGGCACAGGAAGTCTCATCACTCCCTCCTTGATGGCTACTTTTGAGATATGTGCAGACTTGATTATATGATTGTTTTGCTTCTCTGTGGTTCAGAAGTGGGGTCTTTTCTCTCTTCACTTCTTCACAAGAGCCAATGAGTTTTTAATTTAATTGCTGTACGGCATGACCTTCTCAGGACTACACACGCACACACAAACACATGAAATGTATTAAAATGTTTAAATTCACAGTGTGAAAATAAATTTTCTAAACTTGATATCAAATGCAAAATACAAAAGAAAAACTGAAATATTTAAATACACAAAATTAAACATTTACATGGTTAGAAAACCCATACTTAAATATAAACAAGAAATAAAGGAAAACAGTTGTGCTATCTGTGCGTAAGTTTATTTTTATGCATGAAAGGTATTTCTGGGGCTGGAGCCATGACTCTGTGTGTTAAGTTTTTGCTGTGCATGTAACAGAATCTGCCTTTGGATCCCAACACTCAGGCCCAATGGACTGTGCCTGCATCTCTGGTGCTGGGGAGCAGAGACAGACACTAACAGTTGATTCCATGACGACTTCAACATTGCCCTGATTTCTTGGATGACCATTGTGCATTCAAAAGTGTATAGTTCAGTCTCTGAGTATGTGTGTTGTTTCTGAGGTTATGTTTGTTGTGGGTTCCAGTTTTATTCTACTTATGTCAAAGTTCATATTTATTAAGGTGTGTCATGCCTTATGGCCTTTACTGTGGTCAGTCTTCAAGGTTTCATGCGCTACTACAAAGAGTTTGTTTGCTCTCTGTTGTGTCTCTGTCTGATAAATCCTGTTGGCCTGTGGTTTCGTGTATCTCTCAAGTTTCTCTGCCACTGCTTTTTCCTTTGCAAGGCCAATCTAAACCTAAGAGCTTGCTACTGAAGTCACTTCATTCTTATTGTGTCGGGATACGCATAGCCTTTCAAGCCTTTTAATCCTGGTTTTATGAAATTTAGAGGCCTGGAGATTTGGTACATAAAAGTTTATAGTATTCACATTTTCTTGATAAATTGTTCCTGACTAGTTACGAAGTATATATATCAGATATGAGAATCTCTACGCCAGCTCACTTAGGAATCCCACTTGTGCGCCAGTTTGATCTCCAACTTTTGATTTTCAGATCTGAGATATTTTCCCCAGTTATGAGCACTTCTGTATCTTGTTTCATAATTCAATCAGTTTGTCTCCATCTGTCCTACTTAGTGTCTGTTGATATTGTAAAACACTAACAAAAATCAACTTAGAAAAGGGTTTATTTGGCTAACAGGACACAGTCCATCATCAGGGGCAGCCAGACAGGAACCCAACGCAGGAACTGAAGTACAGACCGCAGGGAAGGCTACGTACTGGCTTGCTCAGATGCCTTACTTTTATAGTCTAGGCCCACTGGCCTAAACGTGGTATCATCCACAATGGGCTGGGACTTCCTACATCACTCAGTAATCAAGAAATGCCCCCAAACATGCCTACACACCAAGCTGGTGGAGGCAATTCTTCAGTCGAGATTCCCAGAATATTTAGGCCTGTGCAAGTTGGCAGAAACTAATAGCTATCACGTCTTTGAGTTTGTGAAGTAAATCCACCTGCATTCAAGCTTATTATTCACAGGTTATCAATTAGTTATCAATTAATATTAGCTATCAATTAGTTATTTTTGTTGGAAGTTTTTCTGTTTGGTTGGCCTGTTGGGAGTTCTTGTCTTCCTTTCTAGACTTGTCCATCTCTTGGTCTCTTAGGTTTGGTCTCTTTGGTCCACCTAAATTTCCTGGAAGGTTTTGGTAATTTCCGTTTCCCATTAGGTCCATCTGTATGCACAAATTTCCTCCAAATTACTGATTATTTCGTTCACTCCAGTAACCTCTGTGTCTAAGCTCTAAATTGATATGCTTCTATGCCTCTTCCATATGGCTACAGTCTATGCTGCTTGGGGTCTGTTGCTCCATCCAGATGTTGCATGATATTCCCTGTTCCATGACATTCTGTCTGGGGTCTTGATCCCTTGGTTAACCAGAGAGTGAGAAAGGGATGGGGAGTAAGCTTGAAGATCTGTCCATTTCAGGTTCCCATACCCTTTTCTAACACTGTGTGCATGGTTGTTTGACTCTCACCATTGGGCAGGCTGCCTTGGTTACTTTCAGCCTCTGCCATCCTCTCCCTGTGGCCCAGGCCTTTGCTCATTTGTGCGGTGGCAGAGGTGAGAACTTGGTGTAAGAATCTCTCAACTCTAAGGCCCCATGGAGCTTTTCTGTGCTGTGCCCAAGGTTTGCTGTGTTTCTCCCTCCTGGGTAGGCTGAGCTCAGCCCCATCACACTGTTCTCTTTCCCACATCCTTCAAATCGCCTCTAGATTGCTTACAATGTCTTGTTTAGACAGTGTACATACTATGGAAATAGTTAGACTACTTTTTTTTTTCAGAATAATGGCAAGGAAAAAAGTTGATGCCAAGCTCCCGTGTCCATTACAGACACTTTCATTTGCTTGCTTTGGGGATTTTTGTTTTGTTTCTGTTTTCCAATCTCTGTTGAATACAAAGATATAGAACCTAATGTCATGAAAGCACCGGAACCTTCTTGAGCACTCTGCTGTCAAGGATGAGTATGTAGTATGCATTTAGAACAGTGCCTGGCTCAAGAATGGTCACTGTCTGGCCATTATTACAATGCCTCATGCCTCAGGGTCCTGGCTTAGCCCAGAACGGATTACACTGAGGCTACTTAAGGTCACACCACTTCTCAACTTAAAATGTCTGTAAGAAACCCACAGCACAGAGAGTACGCAGGTCCCAAGGCTCAGAAGAGCTCCTGCATCCACCTGCCACACTAACCCCACAACTGCTTGACAACAGGTTAAAGGTTGAAGCATATTTATAAGCAGCTGACTTACAAATATGCGCATGAGCAATGGTTTCTAGCAAACAGCTAGTCTCGTGCTCCTGTGTGCTCCTTCCGTGCCTTGGCCTTCTTGATCCTGCGGAACTTACTTGTGAATGAACAGACAAATTGGTTTTTCTTTCAAAAACTATGACAACGAAGTACATCTGAGAAAAAAGTCTTTTTTTTTTTCAGCAAAGATGGCCCTGTACGTGCTGCCAGGAGCTCTAAGAGAGCAGCCATCTTCCTTCATACTTGCTCATCTTCACCCTCACCGAGGACCATCTCCTTATATATCAACTCCCATTCTCTTTGTGGCTGAGACTTTAAAAAACTGATGTTGGTTCCTGTTTCTTGTTTGTAATAAATTAATACCACTGGCTGATTGATGTGGGGGAACTCAAGTTTACCCCAACTGAACTGGGTACACAGTGATTTCCGTGGATGCTTGCTCCATTGTACAGGGCCCACAGTTTCTGAAACAAAAATAGGCATGTGGTCTGACAATCAGGAGTCTATTTATAGGGACGGGGTAGTTAGCAAACCAGAAAATCCAGGCCATATGCATGGCATTAACTATATATAATGAATGATGTGTATGAATAATGTATGGACATGTGGGCTGGCTAGTGCCTCTCAACTGGCCAAGGTACATGAGCAAGCCTTTCAGGGTTTGGCTAATTGAGCCACTATGCTGCTCTTGGTCTCCTTTCCAATGATTTATTTAATTGATGTCAATTCTCTCTATTAAATCATTTCATCTGTAAAAATGATAGATAGCTTTACATTATGTCTTCTCTAAGAGAACTATGAAATTATTTTTTTAAATCTTTTAATTCAGCTAAGAAACTCACAAGGTTACACATGAGCACACACACTATTAATAAATGTGATTGGATTAATATTTCATTAACTTACTGATTGCCAGTGAAAAAATAAACACATGCTTTTTTCAGAAATATTTTGAAGTCTTACAAGTATTTGAATGAAAAATAAATATACCTGTGTATATTCTGTCCCATTTCTCTGAAGAGCACACAGTGGCAACAAAGGCAAGTGAGTCTTGCCTGGATGTGAGCTAAGGAAGATGGACAAGGACTCAGTGAGTTGGTGTTTGTAACAGACTTTAAACACATAGCTGCTGTGCAAACACAATTAGCAGTGCCGTCTTTAGATGGAATGCTAGCTTCTTTTCAAAGGGCATTCAAAAACTTGTCAGAAGTTTTAGCTCAAGTCTTGATATAAAGTTTGTTTCTATTTTTTTAATAAAAAGTTAATCACAGTGTTTTAAAACTCAAAATCTATTTTAATTATTTATTTGGGTGCTTGTTTAGTTAGGGTTTTTTCCCTACAGGCCATGGCCGTGACCCAAATCTTTGCCTCAGCACACCTTTCTGTTCCCTTACTCCAGCTAGTATGACTTATCAACGCCAACAAATATCCATACACAGCTATACCATGCACATAAATGCAGGCTTGGAGCAAACACACCACAGATAGGAGACCTTGATTGCATCAACATCCTAAGTAAGCCCGACAATCACAGCACAAACGGGCTCTCACTGCACAGAGTGAGCAGTCCGTTCTCTCTCAGATGGTCTGAGCAAAGTGCAGGCAAGCAACATCATGAGAAAATAAAGTCTTTTGGGGGGCAGTAAGGAGGATGGGCAGCAGGTAGGGACCACACAGTGAGGTTTCCAACCTGCACCTGACTAGAGGAGAACTGTTTGAGCCTGTCTGATAAAACAGTCAGATGTGGGGTTTTAAAAAATACTCCATGAGATCTGAAAACGTTTTCATGGAAGAGCTGGAGAGATGACTCCATGGTTAAGGGCACTTGATACTCTTCCAGAGGACCTGGAATCAGTTCCTAGCACCAACAGCTGGTGGCCACTAACTTCTTTTATGAATTTTATTTGTGTGATTGAGTGTATGGTGGAGGGAGGGATACAGACATGTGCTAGGGCCACATGTCTATGGTTTCAGTTTCTGTAGTCTCACATATATGTAGTCAACTGTTTTCAGTCTAAATTATTATCTTATTAAATTACTATCTGCATGCCTCAGTCTCCTGGATGCTGGGATTAAAGATACGAACCACCAGTCCTGGACCTAAGCTCTTCTTCAATTCCTTTTCACAAGTTGGAAGCTTAGCTGTGTGGGATCATGCCCTGAGGTCACTACTCTCTTTATTCCACTTAACATCAGGCCTTACTTTAATCTGTGTATCTCCTTGAACACAGGATTCAGCTCCATTCCACTTCCTGGTGCTCCTTTTCTGCTCAAATTGTATATTTTGCATTTTTCCTTTCTCAGCTTGCTCCTTTTCATCATAGATCTTCAGGAGAGTGAACACTAATAATCACACAACAGAGTCAATACTAGGTTGTTTTGAGATTTCCTCTGCCAATGGAACTAATCCAATCTCTTCACTTTGCCTCGGGTCAACTTTTGAGACAAGGGCAAAAAGCAGCCACATCCTTCTCCGAAATATGTCAGTAACTGTCTGTAGGTTACATGCTAACATTATTCTCCTCTGAAAACTCTTGAGTCAGCTCCTCACAGTTCAAATCACCTTCAGCACAACTGTCTCCCATGCTCCTACTATTACGGCCTGTTAAAAAGCCCTTAAAACATTCCACTGCTTTCCTCATCTGAAGTCCCAAAAATGTAGTCAGACCTGCCACAGAAATACCCCAGTCCCCGGTATCAATTTCTGTCTTAGATAGGTTTCTGTTGCTGTGAGGAGACACCATGACCACAGCAACTCTTTAAAGGAAAATGTTTAATTAGGCTGGCTTACAGGTTCAGAGGTTTAGCCCATGATCATCATGCTGGGAAACATGGTGGCATGCAGGCAGACATGGTGATACAGAAGAAGCTGAGAGTTCTACATCTTGATCTACAGGCAGCATAAGGAGACTGTGTATTGGGTATAGCTTAGGCATATACAAGACCTCAAAGCTACCCCCAAAGTGATACACTTCCTCCAACAAGACCACACTTCATAATAGGGCCACTCCCTATGGGCTGAGCATTCAAACACAAGAGTCTGTGGAAGTCATGCCTATTCAAACCACCACAATTGTTAAATGGAAAGGTTTGAATGTTGAGAGAGAGCAATCACATACATCTAGCTTCTATACAATATTTGTCAGAATTATCCTGCTTTATTGTTAGCATTATTATTAATCATTTTTATTGAGCTATATATATTTTTCTGCTCCCCTCTCTTCCTCTCCCTCCCCTTCTATCCTCTCCCATGATCCTCACACTCCCAGTTTACTCAGGAGATCTTGACTTTTTCTACTTCCCATGTAGTTTAGATCCATCTATGTCTCTTAGGGTCCTCTTTGTTGTCTAGGGGTTCTCTGGGGTTGTGAATTACAGACTGGTTTTTCTTTGCTTTATGTCTAAAAACCACTTGTGAGTGTGTATTGTATTTGTCTTTCTGGTCTGGGTTATCTCACTCAATAAGGCTAGATCCATCCATTTGCCTGCAAATTTCAAAATGTCATTTTTTCTGCTATGTAGTACTCCATTGTATAAATGTACCACATTTTTTCATCCATTCTTCAGTAGAGGGGCATTTAGGTTGTTTCCAGGTTCTGGCTATGACAAAAAAAAATGCTGCTATGAACATAGTTGAGCACGTATCTTTGTGGTATGATTGAGTATCCTTTGGGTATATACCCAAAAGTGGTATTGCTGGATCTTGAGGTAGGTTGTTTCCTAATTTTCTGAGAAATTGCCATAATGATTTCCAAAGCAGCTGTACAAGTTTACACTCCCACCAGCAATGGAGGAGTGGTCCCCTTACCTCACATCCTCTCTAGCATAAGCTGTCATCAGACTCTGCTACAGAGCTACAGTCTTATTAATCCTTTAATGTACCTAATTTATACACTAAACTTTATAATATGATCATATGTGAAAACAACCCCAATCTAGTTAGATTGAGTCCTGTCCATGATTTGAGTATCCACAGGGGTCTTGAAACATGTCTCTATGGGTAGGACACAACTGTACCCAAAGTGTATTTGGCCACATACTGCTAGAGACTGAGACACAAGGAGAACAACCTGATATTCTATGTCATATTTAGGACAATGAATTAAGGTTATTTTCTCATCTCTAAACAGAGTACATTCCACTTGGTCAGCCTGAGTTGGGTAGGCAACTTTTGGAAACAGCCTGTAACATGGACCATGGAAACTCAGTGGGAGCTGGGCAGAGGACTCAGAAACGTCTATGTCCAGCAGATGGGCCAAGAAGACCATGTCCCAAGAGAAAAGGAGAGACACTGTCAAAAGTTTTGTCAGCAAATGAAATCCTGCTGTGCTCATCAAAGCAATGGCCAAAGACAAGGGGTCACCATATGCACAAGAACCAGTGAACTTGGAGACAGCACAATCCATTATCAAGCCAGAAACAGTAAGAAGCTGAGTGAAGAGAAGCCAATAGACTTGTGAAAAAAATAGTGTGGACACAATACCACCCATCTTCTCATTTAAATATTTGTGTGAAAGTATTTTATGTCATATGTTTCTGGAAGTCAATAGAACTTTAAGAAACAGGCTCACTAAGAGGTTACATTTTGCAGAGCTGTTGAGTGGATAGCAACGTTACACCAATGCATTTCTCCAGACTACTTATGCTGTGCACTGGAGGGAAAAGGTGGGTACCACAGCGAGATCAGATGCACTGGGGGCAGCGGGGACTGAGCAGGGCCTGAGTAAGCTCTGTGCAGAGCTGTGCTGCGGCTACCTTGAAATGCTCACTCTGGAAGCATTTCATCATGTATGTATTGCGCTAGGGACCAGGGCTCTACAAGTAGCAGGTCCTGCCTGGCATTGAGATGAAGGACAAAAAGACACAACACAGACACAGCAACCCAAGTCAAGATATCTGATATACAGCCTGAGGGAATGGGCTGGGCCAGGCCTGGGTGGGATTTGAGGTTGGAGACTCTGGGGACAGATCAGTGCTGGAGAGCAAGAGAGTCATAAAAAAAACATAACACTAGTGCTCCTGGAAACTGATGGACTGAATGTGTAGCTGTTCTGAAGGTAAAACACACATCCACATATGAATGCCTGATGCTATTTAAAAAAACACACACACACACACTATTTCAAACTTGAAAAGAAGGCCACAAGGCAAACTGAGCTAATCAAGGAAAAATTATGTAAGACAGTTGAAATGTAAAATTACAGTAGCTGATGGGAAGAAAGCCAATCACATTTATCCTGGTAGTTTGTAAAAATACTATTTGTCTTAAAAACTTATATATGGTAAACTAGGAAGGATTTTAAGTAGAAGTTTACATGCACACACATTACCAATTACATATGTATCTGATGTAAGCCATGATTTCCTCACCTGCATCTTCTGTCAACTTAGGATCAAGAATATTTGAAATATTTATGTGCTTATTATTTTACATGCCTGGTTGTATATCTGTGCACTGTGTGTGTACAGAAGTCAGAATCCATGGAACCAGCATTATAGATAGTTGGGAACCACCAGGTGAGTTCTGGAGAAACTGACCCAGGTCTTCTGGAAGAACAGTCAGATATCTTAACCACTAAGCCTTCTCCCCAACACCAAGAATATTTCTTCAGGCTGAGAATGTAGCTTAGCGTTAGAATGTTTGCCTGCCATGTATAAAGCACATAGTTTGATTCTCGGTGCCAGAGAAAGGATACCTTTTTAGAAGTTGCATCCTTTGTCTTGTCATTATTACCTAAACAAGCTAGTGGGATAATTAGTTACATACTTGCATTGTGTTTATATGATGATATAGAGAGGATGTAGAGAATGCAGGAGAATCTCCAAGGTTTTAAGCAAACACTACTTCATATCATGAAAGCGACATATGTTACTGGGCTTGGGAACTCTGTGGGAAGGGAGTGTTAGAGAATCAATCCCTTTGGATTCCAAGGAGAAACTGCCTTATCAGATTCAGCCACCTCCTTCCAACATTTTCTCAGTGAGAAGAAGCAATTGCTCTCAGGCCATGAACTAAACCCACACATCCCACTGATACTGGGGGCTGGGGTGTTCCCTGCCTCACACTGCAGTTCCTGCAGCCAGAGATCCCCCACTTGCATCACCCCAAATCATATCCCCCTCCTGCTTCTGCATAATTTGGATTCTCATGTTCTGTCCACTTTGGCTGATCAAAGTTGTGCAGATCACCTAAGATGTGAAAATGTAAACTTAAGAAAACATTAAAAGTTGGAGAGATGATTCAGCGGTTCAGAGCACTGGCTGGTCTTGCAGAGATCCAGGGTCCAATCCCCGATACTCAAATACTAGCTCATAGCCATGGCAGGTAACTCCAATCCAGGGGAATATGATGTTGTCTTCTGGGGGCACTGTACACATGTGATGCAGACATAATGTAGGCAAAATACTCGTGCACACAAAATAATAAAATAAACATTTCAAAAAAGAAATATGACATGATAGGGCCAGGAGATCTTAAAAAGACTTCTCATATTTAGCCAAAACAAGGTTTCATTTCTTTATGACAAAAGCTAAATCATGAAAGCCTGCATGTAGATAACTCCTTTTTAAATTAGAGACCCCTCCCCCAGGACTGAATCAAAACAGAAAAATATTTCTGCCACTGGGGGACTGCACATGGGGGTAGCTACAAGGTTGTCAACCACAGTTCTAGGTTCTGAGGCTCTGTGCATATGAACTCACACAAGCTTCCATGCATCAGTTCCATCTGTGTGGTGGTTTGTGCAGGACTGGCCCACTATAGGCACATGTGTTTGAATGTTTGGCCCAGAGGGAGTGGCACTATTAGGAGGTGTGGCCTTGTTGGAGGAATGTAGTGAAAGGGGAGCAGGCCTGCCTTTCATCCCGCCCAGCTCCCGCATGGCTAGCTTATACCCTGAAATAACAACACACAAACTGTATTCATTTAAGCACTGCC
>LOEQ01002328.1:292733-306276 GCA_001685075.1 Bramus lutescens | reverse complement strand
AATGAATACAATTTGTGTGTTGTTATTTCAGGGTATAAGCTAGCTGTGCAGGAAGGAGCTGGGCCAGACGAAAAGCAGGCTTGCTCGCTCATCACTACATTCAGCTGTTTTCCTGGAATTTTATTGCAGAAGTAAGAAAAATAACCCACCTAGAAAATTAGTGCCAAGGAGCAGGGCTGTCGTGATTGACCTGATAATGTGGTCACAGGGGTTTGGAGTCATGGGCCCCAGAAGCTCTAGAGCACTCCCATTTCTGTCAGGACAGAGATGAAGCCACAAGACCCCAGACCCCAGATTTAAAGGCAGCGTTTGGTGTTTGCCCCTTGAGTTTCACTCCTTCTGTCTTTGCTGTGTCTCTGGTCCTCTTTGTTTTAACTGGAGTATTTATTTGGTACTATTTTATGTTGGAAATGTATAACTTTTCATTTGTAGTGGCTCACAGGTGGACTTAAATCCTGGGAAGAAAAAAAAGACATTGAGCAGGGATGGACTGCTAGATGATGGGACTCTTGACAGTGAACTGAATGTATTTTGCATTAATAGAGTCCCATGAGCCAGGGTTGGAACATGATGGTTGAAATGTGATGTATTTGTGTGGCTGTAGAGATGTAGCTGCTCTTGCTGGTCATGCAGAGGACTCCACGCAGCTTCCAGCACCTACATCAGACAGCTCACAGCTTCCTGTAGCTCCTGTTCCAGAAGATCCAGTACCCTCCTCTGGCCTTTGCAGGCACCTGCACCATGTAGTGCAGAAACAGTCCGACATACATACACACACACACACACACACACACACACACAAGTGTTGAGTTTAGACAGGCACAATAGCTCACACCTGAAAATCCCAAGGCTCAGGAGACTGAGACAGGAGGACCACCACAAGTTTTAAGGCCAGCCTGGGCCACATAGTGAGTACCTGGCCATTCCATTGTACAAAGAGAGATTTGGTCTCAGAAAACAGAAAAAGTAATGTATTAGGTGCCAAGTCGTGGGACTTTAATAGTAGATATTTATCATCAACCTGGATGGATTTTTAAAATTGTCCAGGAGATGCGCTCCTGGATGAGTACAATTCCAGAGAGGTTTAAATGGGGAGGAAAGATCCACCCTGAAAGTGAACCGAATCACTCAAGGAGGGGCCAGGGCACTGTGGTAGCAGCAGCATTTACCTCTGCCCCCTGGCCAACCGCTAACACGTGACCCCGTGCCCTCCTGTGTGACTATGCCTCTGACAGGATGCACTCCCTAAGGGCGCTTTTCCCGGCATCTTGCTGTGACAATGGAACATTTGAAGACAATGAGCCAGTCATGGATATTCAGAGGCGTGAGAAATGGCAGATGCTTATTCTCACTTCTGTCACAGAAGGAGCCAGCTGCCCCATCCAAAATGGAAAACTACAATGTTGAAAAGTAAAAGATATTCCAGCCTTCCCATCCTCGCTCCTTGCCTTCACTCCCAGGAAATATTTTAGGAACGACACCACAAACGGTGAAGACACAGTGTGAATCTCGGCAGATTTCTGCTCGTTCTCTTCTGCTAAACCTAAGTAACGCTGAGTTTAAAATATGTCTAAATACAGCCTTCGGCTTAATGACAGCATCTTGTGGGTGGGGTAGGTCAAGGGTACAGCACCGGCATACAACATACAAGGCTGTAGGTCAGTCTCCAACATGGCAACGATAAACTAATAAATTAATCAATTGAAATGCCTTTACCCATATAAAATTGCTTCCTTTTTTCTCCATCAATACATCAAAAAGGATATGAGGAAAGTAAAATTTAAACATTTGGAGATGGTGTGGTTCCAGGTTCTATCCCTTTGACTGTTACTGGGGTCCTGGGTTCCAGGTCCTATTCCTCTGACTGTTACTGGGATCCTGTGGTTCCAGGTCCTATTCCCCCAGCTGTTACTGGGGTCCTGTGGTTCCAGGTCCTATTCCCCCAGCTGTTACTGGGGTCCTGTGGTTCCAGGTCCTATTCCTCCAGCTGTTACTGGGGTCCTATCGGTTCAGGTCCTTAGTTTCACAGTCTGCTGCTAACCAGCCAGGTGCCTAGCCCTGCTCCAGTCGTAGCATTTGTGTGGGGAAACAGAGGTTCTTCTTCTCCCCATCCCACAAACCAGGAAGCAGTTTGGTACAAGAGAGAGGTATTTTTATTCTTGTCTGAGTCTCAGGAAAAACATTCATCTCAAAAAGACACCTCATTTCCCACACAGAAAAGGAGCCTGTCTGGGCTGGCAGAATTCTTTGTCCTTGTGTCCAGACAGGTAGAGGGCAGGCCACCTTCAAACCTGAACTCCTGATTGCTTGCTCAACCCTATAACTTTGATCATGAAAGGACAGGTGATAGCCTGGTGTCCCCGGTAGCTAAGGAGAGGCGCACAAATGCCTCTGCGTAGACTTTAAAATGTCTCCTGTGGACCAGTACAGAAAACCACAAGCCATGAAAATGCACAGTTGTGGTCTCGATGGATGTGTCTGGGCCTATAGCTCAGGGAACGTTGTGGAAGAGGGGCTGGAAAGATCACAAGAGCCAGGGGAGCAGGGAGTTTGCTGTGAGACTGCATCTTCTAGTAATGCCAGAAGCTACACCCATAATGTCTCACCAACATGGCTGCCCAAGCATGAGCTGAGCAAGGATGCCGCTAATGACCATGCCAAACCAGACAGAGAAAAGTCCACACATGCGTCTTCAGCCCTACACAAAGAACCACAGGCAACCAAGAATTGCTGAAAGGAGGAGAAACAGCTTTTCCCAGGAAAGAGCACTCTAACTGGGTGTCCAAAACCAAATACTCAGCCCTGAAAATGAACATATGAGTAACTGCAAGAGCCAAAGTTACATTTTAAATTGTAATTACTGTACCTAAGAGATCCATGAAACAAAAATGCCTCTGATCTCCAATCCCCTTGCCCAAGGACAGATAGTTCCTGAAATGCTGGAAGCTGTTGTTTATGGGAGACCACAAGCCATGTGTTTTCATTTCCGTAAACAAGTTTGTTTGACCTCTCTGTACCGGATGTGCTTGATCACATGTGGACAAGAGGTTCATGGGCAGGAAATGGATGAGGATGTACACTTACCTGGTGTGGGATTCCCCTCTCTATGCTGTGAATGTGTTTTATTACCATTAGTTAATAAAGAAGTTGCTTCGGTCTATGGCAGGGCAGAATATAGCCAGGTGGGAAATCTGAATAAATATATAGAGAGTCAAGAAGATGCCATGTAGCTGCCAAAGGAGACAGATGCCCAAACCTTACAAGCAGGCCAAAGCCTCATGGTGAATTAGATATTAACAGGAATGGGTTAATTTAAGATATAAGAGCTAGCTAGCAATACACCTAAGTGATTGGCCAAGCAGAGTTGTAGTTATATAGTTTCTGTGTGATTGTTTGGGTCTGGGCAGCCTGGAATGAAAGAGCAGCCTCTGCTTACACTTGCCCCTGACTGGATGTAGGCTGGAGGTATGTCAGAATGTGTGCTTGCCCCTGATTGGATGTAGGCTTGAGGTATGTCAGGATGTACGCTTGCCCCTGATTGGATGTAGGCTGGAGGTATGTCAGGATGTATGCTTGCCCCTGATTGGATGTAGGCTTGAGGTATGTCAGGATGTACGCTTGCCCCTGATTGGACCTGATGGGAAATACTTAAACTGTTGTAAAACTCAATTCAGGGCTATTTTTCTGGGGAATCAGAGATGGTTCTGGCCAGAGCCCATCCTCCTGGCCAGTATTTAATTGCTTCAAACTTGGCCTTAAACTGTGATGGTGGGATTAACATAACATTATTCAGACTGAGTAGGATATATTTAAGAATATATATATGTATGTACATATATGCATGTAACAACAGTTAATGAAAATGGAAGCCATGAATTTGAAAGAGAGAAAGGAGAAGTATATGTGAGGATTTGGAAGGATGAAAGGGAAGGAAGAAATGATGTAATTATCATAAATAAAAGAAATAATAAAATAAGATGCCTCCTCTGCCAATCAGGGCCCTGTCCATTCTCTCAGCGTGGGATCAATGTGGCATTCAGCTACGGCAACAGTCTGAAGAAGCTAAACTATTACCTGTCTGTACGTCTACAACAAAAGTTTACTGATGCCTGCATGCAGGAGAGAGACTCAGAGCAGAGGTCATTTGCTTTTAATGCTTTTTGATTTGTTGTAATTTCCTAACATTTTCAGTAAGTGCTGCCACCTTCAACAAATCTAGTTCTGATAGAACGGTCATCACCAGCACTGCCACACTTGGGTTTCAATGTCCTAGTTTGCCTAGGGCGGAAAGGGAGACCCCAGCTCACCTTGAACTTCATTCCCTCAAGCACAGTGGCTACCATCGGAAAAGCTGGTGCTTCTGTGGGGAAGACGCAAAGCGATGGGAGCTCTTAGCAGCGGGAATCTGTAGTTGGTCAGGAACCTGTCTAAAGGAGCCAGGTGCGCCAATGGTTTGGGCCATATACTTCCATTTAGCACCTGCTAACACAAGAACCTTCTGAAAGTACCCCATACAACTCATAAAAGCAGAACAAACAAGATCTGCTCATTTACGGAAACTCAGACAGAAGGAGTCGAGGATCAGGAGAAAGGGGAACTAAGGAATCTGCTCGTCTGTCTGTCTTTCTGCTACATGTTGATTTCTCTTCTGGGCCCAAGTAAAGGCTTTTTTTGAAGGTTTAAATCAGTAAATCTCACCATCTCCACTCTCCAAAGGACACCAAATCAGTGAAACCCCTGTGATTGGCCTGTGTTAGAGAAAAGCTGGGCACTGTGTGAGCCTTGCTTTGTGCCCCTGCTCTCTGGGACCTCCTCAGCCACCAGAGCAGTCCCAGGATGGGATGGACAACCACCCCTGCCCTATTCCAGGCTTCACTTCAAGCAACACAAATACTATTAAATAATTACATGGCATTCCAAGGGTATAGAAGCATGAGCCACAGGGCCAGCCATTTGCTATTACAAACAGGAGGATGATTAAAACTCATGAATTAAGATTTTTCATGATGCAAGATGTTTTCTCCCTTAAAATAATTAATAATCTTGATCTTATTCCATCCTTGAATAAATGTACTTATTTCAAGAACAGTAAATCTCCCCCAAAATCCAATAGCAATCATAATAAAATGATTTCTAAAAGAAACCTTCTGCTTCCTTTCTGATTAAAAAGCAATCTTACTTTTTAGTGAAAGGAAAAGCATCTATAGTGAAGACTTGCTTTTACTAGAACTGCCACCAACCCCCACAGAACAGAGGCCTGCAGACGGTGGCTCTTCATGCTGTCACAAGAGAAATGGGGGCCCCTCTTGGGGGGTAGTCTCATTAATAAAGGAATTTAAGCACAGACTCCAAAAGAAGCTCAACAACAATGTCATTAGAGTTTGAAAGAAAAACTCAAACGCAGGCTGGCTGTCCCTCAGCAGCTGCCTGGAGAACAAGACAGGGCAGAAGAGAGAAAGCCATGCCATTGGGGTTAGGTATGGAGGCTGGACGTGTGGTGGACAAGCAGGTACAAGGCAGGGAGTGAATTCCAGGTATGAAGGAAGCCATGCTTAGAAAAGAGAAGAAACAGGGAAGTTATGCTTTCCAGAGTAATTCAGAAACACTCAAAGACCTAGGATGCTGCCCGGCTGCCGCTCTGCAACCAATCCCATCGGAGGCGGCAGTCCAAGGAAGGCTGTCTCATTGAAGGGATAATTATTCCTCCCATCTCTTTAGTATGGCTTAACACAAATCCTTCTACCTGAGGGTTGACCTTTGGCCAGATGATTGGCCCACCCAAGTGGGGTAGCTCAAAATGTTAACTGTCTACTCAGGCTAAAGAAATAGTTTTTCCCAAAGGGCCTCCACAGAACCCCCCAGTTAAGGCTGCTGTAATGAAACCTCAACAAGTTTCTTCCACACTCAGGAGATTTAAGAATAAGTTTTATGGCATGCATGTTAAGTTGATCTTTCTGTCCCTTTGACAAAGAAACTGTCGTCAAGGAGGATGGTTGTGCTTACTGTGGCTCAGGGTCTGAGACGTCTCTGTTGCAGATCAGCTGGATCTAGTGGTCTATGCCTGAGGAGAGGCAGATGACATCGTGTGGCCGAATCTACTCGCCTCACGGTGCTTAGGAGAAGTATGGGAGGAGAAGAGGAGGAGAGGAACTAAGATGAGACACAGCCTCTGCCTCCAAGTACACACCTCCAATGACCTACTTCCTCCAACAAAGCCCTGCCTCTGAAAGTTTCTAACGCTTCGCAATACCATCAAGTTAAAAATCCATCAACAGATAAGTCCATGAAGCTAGTCAGTGACCTCCTGCTGAAACTGTCTCTTAGTGACTGGATCTACCAGCTGGGGACCACGCCTGTAACATGTGGAGAGATGTTCCATATTCAGATCATAGCAAGGTAAGCATGAAAATAACTTAAAACACAAACCGAAGTTGCATGATAAATTAATTATAATTTATACTATGAATCAAAAAATCTGAAAGATACTTCTCTGTAGCACACCACGCCTATCTGCGCTCTATGTGCTACCATACAGTTCGTGAATCAGGCAAGGGGCTGGAGATTGAAACACACAAAGACACACAGATACACACATGTCTCTACATGGGTCATCCTTGAAACAAGAATGTCCCAAGAACATCCCGGGTCCAGGGGCAGCTTATATAGGGCTCTGGCCACGCCCAGCTCTTAGGATCTTTCAGCTGCAGACCCATCAGCCTGCCATCAGGGTCTCCTGCTCAGAGCAGCTGCAGGCTATCTCAGAGCAGAGGAAAACAAGTTGTTTACAAGAAATTCAGGATCTGGGGGTTCACTGCTCCCAATGCTTCTCCCGAAGGCTTTCAAGATTTACTCTAAAGCTAGAGTTCTTTTGCCTTCTTCGGCCATCTAAACATACAGTGAAATCTAGAATATCACCCTGTGCATATAATACACTCTGAATTTCCCCCATTGCCTACTCTAACCCCACAAAAATCTCTTCTAAGAAAAGAAAGGAAAAGAAGGGAGGGGAAGGGAGAAGGGAGGGTGGAGACTGGAGAGAGAAGGAGGGAGAAAAGGAAGAAGAACGGAGACCCTTGGACATTTTTCTGAACAGTATCCTGCTGCAAAATATTCCTTTACCTTGTGTGAATATATATCGCTGTGATTGGTTTGAGAAACAAGCTGACTGGGCAATAACTGGACCGAAAGAGATTGGGCAAGAGAGCCAGACTAGGAAAATGCTGGGAAGAAGAATACTGACAGAGTCAGGGGGTCTGGAGCCAGACTCAAAGGTCGCGGGATGGACCCAACATGGTAATAAAGGTAGCACCACGTGGCAGAGCGTAAATAAGGAATATCGGTTAATTTAAAATGTAAGAGTTAGCGAGTAACAAGACTTGCCATCAGACAGGCATGTGTAAGGCATATTAAGTCTCCCTGTCAGTTACTTGAGAGCTGGCAGACAGGACACAAAATTCTGCCTACAGTATCCCCCAGTTATTTGATAAGGCACTGTCAGTTAAGGAAGCCAGTCTTCCTACAGTTGAACACTGTTTCTAGTCAAGGAAGATGAGTCAGGACAATAAGAACAACTCAAAAACAATCGGCTTGTGATTCTAGAGCAGAGAACCAAACCCATTGTTGAAGCCCAGAAATATTGTGTTCCCTTAATGAGCAAAAACAAGCTGAAATACCCCAACAGAAAAAGAACCAACAGAAAGAGGCTTGGCATTTCAAGTTATAAAGAAAGTCTATGTGTTTACCTTTTTATTAATATTTATTTTTATTTCGTTTACACTGGTGTTTTTTCCTGCATGCATGTCTTTGTGAAGATGCCAGATCCCCTGTAACTGGAGTAATAGACAGTTGTGAGCTGCCGTGTGGGTGCTGGAAATTGAACCCAGGCTCTCTGGAAGAATAGTCAGTGCTCCTAACCATTGAGCCATCTCTCCAGCCCCATAACTTTATTCTTCATGTATCTAGAGCTTGTTATTACATATTGTCATGCCATAAATATGTGTAGCCCTGAAAAGCCACGTACTGGAACATGGAACCTGATCTAGCATGATAACACTAAGTCTGGGCGCTTGGGAGAAGTGACGCATCACAGAGACGCTGGATTTGTCTGCCTCTGCACACGGTGGCATGTCATTCTGCTAACCAGCCGAGTTATGTCACGCGCCATCATCGTCTTGACTTTGGGGGTTTGGGCTCTAAGGAGGACCTGGCGTCTTTGATTTAGCCCTGACAGTGCCCACATCCTCACTCACGGGACTTAGCCCTGCTATCCCGACAGGTCTACTCGGGGCTTCTACTTGGCAGGATCCGATCTCCAGCATCTCTACAACGGGGTCTAAAAATCACTGCTCCCTGCCGGGGCTCCACAGATACCAGCCTCTCCTTGTCTTTTAGATCTTCATCATTAGACGTGCCACTAAAGAAAAAGACCTGAAGCAAACTCCCAGCGTGTGATGTCTCTTGAACTACGTCCCCTGGAGTACCTAACCTACCCACAGCCCTTGCAGCCTCTGCCTTCTCCGCCTGCCTTTCCCGCAGCATCAAGTCTGCTGCTCTGCACTCCACCGAAGCTCCTCTTTCCTGAAGTTGGGGAACACTTACACCAAAAAGGGAGTCTGAGCATGGCCCTTGTTCTGTGTGCCCCTCTCTCCAGAGCCACAACCGGTGACATCTTCTGTAAAAGGCCTACAAAGAGTTGCTGCGTCTTTTGCTCGGTCTTTTAGCTGCTAGTGACAGAAAATTTAGCTTATTACTCTGTCTTAATCAGAAACGAAAGTCCTGTATGTTTTAACACTTTAGTAATTTTCATTATTGTAATAATTAGACAAAACTCTAAGCCAATGTTATCACAAAGGAATTTGAAATAAGTGCTGACCTCGGAACGCAGTGCCCAAGTTACTCCACGGACCCTGGCTGTCCAGCTGCCACACACGCTCCCTGAACCTCCCTCCCTGTGATAAACAAGCCGAGCACATGACTGCTGATACCCTTCCAGCTCCTGTGTATTAGGATGCTTCCATCCCCATTAGCTAATTGAATTAATGGGATGGACTACTTCAAGAATCGAATCAGCGGTTCCTTGGGAAGGGCAAGTTATTTCTGAAGATCTCAGTTCATAAAAATCTCATTGACCCCTCCTGCAATCTTTCCACAGGCCCCTCTGAGAACTGAGTTATATCGGGAAAGGTCCAGGATAAGGCAGGACGAAGGCTGGAGCAAGGCAGACAGGCTGTGTGTGACAGATCAAGTGAGACCTTGTAACCCAATTGACGCAATTTCTAAGCTTCTGTACACTGATGCCTGGTCATCTCGGAGTCCCTTTCTCATCTGTGAAGTGACCACAATGCTGATACCCTGCAAGGCTGTTCAGGAGATCAGATAACACACATTTGCGGTGATTCAAAGCTCTCCCCACAGCCCACTGATACTTAAGGAGTCTCATAAAGCCACTTATGAGAAAGGGTAACTCATGCATTAAGATTTCAATGTCTTCCTCAACATGCTGTCTCTACCATGCTCCAACTACTAACATCCATTCTACCTGCCCAGGAGCAGTTCATGGTCAGTTGTACCCCTTAAAGGAACACCTGCCTGTCCCCTTCCTTAGGAAGTAATCAGATTTCCGCTTTAGAACAAAAAAGAATCAACCAGGAAGAATGGTCACAATGCCACCTGAAGAGGGTAGGGGCCAGAGAGTTGGCTCATCATGTAAATCCCCAGAAACCACATTAAGGTAAAGAGCCAACTCTACAAAATTTCCCTCTAACCTCCACATGTATGTCATGGCAGGTGTGTGTCCCCACATAATATCAGAGGGGGGGAGAACCCCCCAAAGTGTTTACAGACCTCAAGAACAAGAGGCTCCAATGGGGATTCCTGAGTCACTGTTGGGGGTCAGTCCAGAGGAGAACGTCTAAGAACTACTCGAGAGAGCCCACCCAGAACCCCCCTATTCTGAGTAAGGCCAGAAAGAAGCAAACACCTTCCTTTGACAAATCCTGCTGTGTAGACTAGCCCTTGGCCTGGGTTGAGATCACAGAGGACAAGAACAGAGGACAATCTGTGTTCAGCAGTGCCCTCCAGTGGCAATCAGTGCAACTGCAGTGTTGCCTCGCTGAAAATGAAAGTTTGGAATGATTCCAAAAAATGTTAAACTGCAGAGAGGCTGGTATGTATACGTAGGTTGCAAGTTTGTAGAAACTTTAAGTTTACAATGTTTCAAAATCCACAGATGCTCTTTAAAGGAAGGACTGACCCTGAGAAACTCTAAGGGCCCTCTGCTGTTCTGAGAGGACTCCTGCGTTCCAGGTCAGTGCAGGCATGTTACACACATGAAGGCCAGCACATAGGTAACCAGCTCATCATCATGATGAATAAACGTGAGATGAATTTAATATGGACCAAGGTGTCCATGACCGGAGACTTGACGTCCACTAAAACGCAAGCTGTGGGGGATGGAATGTTCTCTACCACAGTGAAGAACGACGCCTAACACACACCACTTAAACTAATCAGGGGGAGGTGTAAATGAGCATACTATGTCACATAGCTGTACCGCAATGTAGAGTCATGCACCCATGAACACATTTCAACCAAGATCCCCCCAATACATGATGGTTTCAGAAAATTATAACTGATAGAGATGCAGGGAGTTGCACAACATAGGCGCTGTGTTCTCTTTCCTTTTTAATAATTTATTTTTATTTCATGTGCATTCATGCTTTACCTGTGTGTATATCTATGTAAAGGTGTCAGATCCCCCTAAAACCTGAGTTACAGGCAGTTACAAGCTGCCATGTGGAAATTGAGAATTGAACCCTGGTCCTCTGGAAGAAGCAGCCAGTGCTCTTGGCCACAGAGCCATCTCTCCAGCTCAGCGCTACATTTCCTGGTGTGCGGTGGTTTGAATGAAAACGGCCTCCATAGGCTCACAGCAAGTGTCATTATTAGGAGTGTGACCCTGTTGGAGGAGGAGCGTCACTGGGGATGGGTTTTGAGGTTTCAGATGCTCAAGCCAGGCCCAGTGTCTCAGTCATTTCCTGCTGCCTGCTGATCTGGACATGGGGCTCTCAGCTCCTTCTCCAGCACCTGTCTGCCTGCATCCCGCAACGCTTCCTACCATGATGACAATTGACTAAGCCTCTGAACTGCACACCAGCCTCAATTAAGTGCTTTTCTATAATTATATGAGTTGCCACGGTCACGTGTCTCTTCATAATGTAAAGCACCTTTGTGCTTCCTTCTAGGAGTCTGCGTGCACAGTGCTGATGTTTGGCTTGTTCCAAGTCGACCTTCAATCTAGATGTCATCCACACGACAGGCACAGTGTTTGTGACCTTCCCTTCTACAGAGAAGAGACAAAGGGGAAAAGGCCCCAACCCCACAAATCTCCAAGACAAGACTGCCTACCTAGCAGCAACCACCTTTAATCCCAGCACTTAGGATACTTAGGACAGAGGCAGGTGGATCTCCATGAGTTCTAGGCCTTCCTGGTTTGCATAGCAAGTTCTAGACCAACCGGGGCTACATAGTGAGACCCTGTCTCAAAATAAAAAAACAAGTAAAAAGGGTCACATGACCAGAGGAGAAAGCCAAACTTGGAATTGACTGCTTTTGTTTCCCCTTGCTATAATCTTCTGGGAGGACGGATCTTTTGGGTGCGAATCCACTGTCCTCACAGATGGCTTCCTAACCTCTTCAATAAAACACAGCTTAAAGACTCAATCCTGATTGTTTGTGTGGAGCAGAATGAGCCGTCACTCGCATTGCTGGTGACAATGCCACTGCCTAGAAGTGTTCTGCAGTGAGCAAACAGCAGTAAGGTCACCTCAGGACACACTGCAGGAGTGTCCCTGTCACTGAGGAACACACATCCGCATTTCCCAACAGCTTGGAGACAGACTGCAGAGGCCACCTGACCAAATCTACAGACACCAGCAAGCTGGGAGACACAGTCAGTGCGCTGTGTGGGTCAATGCATCCTGTGCCAAATAGAAAGACGACAGGCTGGAAGCAAGATAGAGAATAATTTCTATCATTTCCCACCTATATACAGGCTATAAAATATCAAATACAGGAAATTAGGACAGAGAAAGCTGGGCCTGCAGCAGCCAGCAAGGAATGAGAAAGTTCCAGCTTGGCATCAAGGTCTAGGCCGCGTTTGACATGGAACCGTGGAAACTGTGTCTAGGATTGGGGACGTGGTGGCTGGTGTTCCAGAATGTTCACACCATGTCACAGAATGACCTCGGAGCATGAATAAAGTGGGTTGGAGAGTTGACTCGGTGTTTAAGAGTACTGGCTGCCCTTGCAGAGGACCTGGATTTAGCTCCCAGCATCCACGTGGCCACTCACAAGCTCCTGCAGCCTCAGAATGGAATCTTGTGCCCTCTTCTGGCCTCTATGGGTACTGCATGCATGTGATACCGAGCTGTACATGCAGGTAGAACACTCACACCCATTAAATAAAAATAAATCTTTTTAAAAGTTAGTGAATGAGGTACCGTTTATTTTTTTACGTATGCATTATGCCACCGTGTGTGTGTGGTGTGTGTGTGTGTGTGTGTGTGTGTGTGTGTAGGCCAGAGGACAACACCCTTCATGGGTCAGTCCTCTTAATCCACGTGGGAGTGTCAGGGATGGAATTCAGGTCAGCAGGCTTAGCAGCTACCTTGCCAGCCTAATAATTCCATTTCTAACGCTGTGTTAAATTGTGTACCATGTCATCGAGTAGAGCTGGCTTCAACACATTTAGGAAGAAAACAGAGCTCAGCTTCTTCTCCCTCTGATGTTTGACTCTGCAGCTAGGAAGGAAGACAAGCAGGAGCCATGAGGTACCTGTTTCAGCCATTACTTTCCACTCGGGGTCCTATTTTGCATCATTGCCTAACATCCATAAATTAAACTTTAAGGGATTGTCCAAAAGTCCCCAGAAAAGCTTCCATTGTAGTGGGGCTGGGTTACCTTGCACCAAAAAAGGGAAACACTGCCACCAAGTGGCCTTTCCAAGTCATCACAGGCTGGGTACCTTCCTTTCCTGGAGATAAAACTAGAAAGAGCAGCCCTTCCCTTCTTTTTCTCTAAACTTTAAAAAAAAAAAAAAGATTTATATTCATAGAAATTTATTCACAGGACCTGGGGGATATCTCAGCCAATTGAGTGCTCGCCTTATAGACACGAAGCCCTTGTTCCATTCCTAAACCCTAATTTTGTTTTATTTAAAAACCAGTCAGGGTGGTGTAAATCCCAAGGCTGGAGAAGGAGAGCCTGGTGACTCCCTGGGCCTCAATAGCCAGCCAGCCTGACGTGCTCGGCTCCAGAACAGTAAGAGCTTCCGCGGTGGGCGGCAGATCCCAGGGAACAACACTCACGGCTATCCTCCGGCCTCCACACACAACACATACAAGTACACATCATAGTTACCTTCCCAAGCATGGTGAAAAGGAAGGGGAAAGGAGAAGGGGGAGGGGCAGGGGAGAGGAGATAATGGAGGGAGAGAGAGAGAGAGAGAGAGAGAGAGAGAGAGAGAAGAGGAGAGGAGAGGAGA
>LOEQ01002328.1:252589-263826 GCA_001685075.1 Bramus lutescens | reverse complement strand
AAAAAAAAAACCTCAAACAAACATTGGAGGACTCCGAGATGAAAAGGGTCCAGAGGGGTCGAGAGACGCAGCTATTCCTAACAAAGCAGGACTTGCCTTGACTCTAGAGAAATAAACACTTCTAGAAAACCTGGGAAGACGTCCATCTCTTTTTCTGGTTGCACGGCTTGTTTTCAGAGTGAGAAAAACAAGCCACACTCAGCTCACAGCAAGGCACCCCCACTCTGGTGATACCCCCATAAGCCCAGTCAGCACTGGGGTTTCAACAATGGGCTCCCATCAGTTCTGAGTCAAATCTGGACAGGCTCCAGGTTGCATATGAGATCAACCGGCAGTCTGGGCATGATCATCTGGGACATGCTAGGGTCATGGTTGTATGTGCTACTTCCTCAGGTTGCAGGTTTTCATGGTGTGGTTGAGAGTGAGAAGCAGTGATCACTGTGTGTGTCTTTGTGTGGGGGGGGTGAGATAGGGTCTTGGGATGCAGTCCTGTTTGATCGTGAACTCACAATCTTCTCTACCATCTCTCTGGTGTGCCCCACTGTATCCAACGCACTGTATTTTATAATCAAACTGTACACTCCTCTCTGTTGCCAGAGGATAGGCTCAGACATATCCATGTATCATGTCTTTAGCCAATGGGCAGAGAACACACTGGATTATGGCCAACTGCTCTGACTGGGGATTGAACCCAGGGCCTTTTGCTCACTGCCCAAAAGTCCTACCACTGTGTAAACCTAACTCCAGGACTGTCGCATTTAACAGACAGTTGCAAGAATGTCAACCATCAGTCACCTCGCTACAGTTATCATACAGCAACCGTAAACAATGCAGCAAATGGGCATGCTTGTGTTCCAGGCAAACCATTTTGGACACTTCAATTTTAAATTTTAAAAATACCATTATTGGGAGGGGGGGAAGGAGTCTGAGAACCAGGGTGAAAAGTCAGAAGACAGTTTTCAGGGGTTGTTTCTCTTCTTCCGACATCCCCAAGACCAAAGTGGGGTCCTTAGACTTGAGCCTAAGGTGCTTTAACCCACTCTCCCACCTTCCTGCTCCTTTTTTTCTTCTAAGACGGTTTTACTACTGACTCTGGCTGAGCTGAAGTGCATTGTCCAGACCATGTTGGCCGCAAGCTTGCAGCCACCCTGTCTCTGCCTCCTAATGCCAAGGCTACGAGGGTATGCTGCTACACCCAGATTAAAATTAGAACCTCATATGACTTTCAGGTGTCATAAAATATTCTTCCCTATCTGTAATAGAAAGTTCAAGAGAAAGCTAACTGGAGAGAGGATGGCAATCAGCTGGAGGGTGGATGGCGCAATGAGGCCGTGGGGGAGGGTAACTGTCTTAGTTAGGGTTTTTATTGTTATGAGAGACATCATGATCACGGCAACTCTTATAAAGAAAACGTTTAATTGAGGGGGCTCCCTTACAGTTTCAGAGGTTTGGTCCATTCTCATCACGGTGGGGATCAAGGCAGCGTGCAGGCAGACATGGTGCCGCAGGAGCATTGTGAGAGTCCTGCACCTTGTAGGCGTTAGGAAGTTGACTGAGACACTGGGCTGTATCCTGAGCATAGGAAACCTCAAAGCCCACCCCACAGTGACATGCTTCCTCCAACAAGGCCACACCTCCTAATAGTGCCACTCCCTGTGAGATTATGGGGGCCAGTCACATTTGAACCATGCCAGTAATCAACCAGGACACCCTAGGACACATGCATATAAGGGTGCAATGGTAAAGCCCAGTACTTGGTGTTCAAGCCTAAAATCATTGATTTAAAATAAAAATAGTGAAATATTCTTCCCTTTAATCATTTTTCAATTATTCAATGACCTAAAACACACCCTTAACTCTTAGGCCATCTGAAAATGGACAGTAGGTTGGATTTAGCTCTTAAACTGCAGTTTGGTGACTTGAGAAAGAGACAGCCCGGAACTGAAGCTACGCAATAAATTTGGATGATCCCCTAAGCATTATCTAGGGTCTATAAGTGAAAATAAAAGCCATGGACTCCTTAGAAAAATGAACAACATGCAAAGGACAATTTAGCAATGATTCATAAAACCCCATCTACATACGGCCTCTAGGAAGAGTTTCTCTCCAATTCTTATGTCCACTGTCTCCCAGTATTAAATTTTATTTTTATTTTGGTTTTTCAAGACAGGGTTTCTCTGTATAGCTTTGATGCCTGTACTGGAACTCGCTCTGTAGACCAGGCTGGCCTTGCACTCACAGAAATCCACCTGCCTCTGCCTCCCAAGTGCTGGGGTAAAGGTGTGCACCACTATCACCCGGCAGTATTAAATTTTATAATTCTAGTTTTTCACTCATGAGAAACTACATGATAAGAGTAATGGAGGAAGCTGGGCCGTGGTGGTGCACACCTTTAATCCCAGCACTGGGCAGAGGCAGGTGATGTCTGTGAGTTCAAGGCCAGCCTGGTCTACAAGAGCTAGTTCCAGGACAGGCTTGGATAGGCTCCAAAGCTATAGAGAAACCCTGTCTCGAAAGAAAAACAAAACAAAACAAAACAAAAAAAGACTAATGGAGGAGGAGGAGAATCAGAAAAGGGAAAGGAAGAAGAACCTATACAGTGAGTGATTCATTTAAAACACTAGGAAGGGTATTATCAGGGAGGGAACAGTCAGTCCCTTTCCACACATGTGGCACCACCTCTGCATTTCTGTTCTTGGGGTTTTGAAATCCTCAGTCCGAAGCAGGGGGCTGTGAAAAACTTTTCAGGCCAGACCTGCATCTGCTTCTCCTCATCCTTCCACCGTCTTTCTTGATATTGTGCCCATCGAGTGCCTGCGTGTCTGGCATTGATGCAGCAACACCTGCCTAGGCCCCGTCGCCATCCACAGGAAATAGACGATTTTGCAAAGGGCTACAGAGTAAACGGAAGTTCCCGTTTGTGATGGAAAGTCAATGCTGGGCATCCCTGGAAAGAGGAAGAGGGTGGGCGTGCTCAAAAAGAGGCTTCACCCCGCCCTCCTGCCNTGCCCCACCCCAACCAGGTTCCAGCTCAAATCATTTAAAAGGTTACTGGAAGGGTTTCCAAACTGAGGCAGCAGCAGAGGCTGTGTTCACTCTCAGGCAGAGGATGTCCAGGTCAGAACAGGGAAAGAATTCTGAGCCCAGTGGCCCCGAAGTGAGCATGGAGCTGAGGCCAACAGCCCCGGTCAACCAGGGCCGCAGCAACGCAGCCTTCCAGGTGAGCAGGGCTGAAGGGGGACCAGGGAACCTGCTATCTTCATGTCTGGCAAGTTCAGTAACAGGAGCCGTGAACTCCCTGAGCCACGCGAGAATGTTAATTCTATAATGGGTACGCTTTAAGCCTCTTATTTCCCCCACCCCAACTTGGACTCCTCTAGGTTGGAAAACCTGAAAAGTGCCTCTCAAGGTCTCCTGTTGATCTGGACTGCTCTCGTCACTGGGGAAACAAGTACCACCCTCCTCCCTTTTTGCCCCTGGACTCACACCAAGCTTCAGGATTTACCCTCAGGATCCTCCCCCAAGATCTGGACAGGGGAAGAGCAGGGGCCTCAGACCCCAGGGTAGGTAGCAGAAACGTGAATGGGTTCTGAGCCCGAGTGGAATGTAGCCCAGGAGCCTGCCCAGGACAGCCTACTTACGCAAATCTGTGTCCTCAGCCAAGAACTGAGTGATTAATACTCCTTGTCTCGGGGCTGGGTGCCACAAGTGGCCAGGGAGCGAGGCCAGTCCCTGAGCTTGCTTTAACGCTCTGCCTCCTGGGAACCTGGGCTTGAGTCCTCCTTATTTGGCGCGGCACCGGGCACGGAGAGCTTTGAAAGACAGGAAGCCTACTACTGAGCAGGACTCAGTAATCCTTGGGCTTCACGGCCGCTTCATGAGCAGAACACACTTTTGAAGCTAGCACAATATGGAGGAGGCAAACGTGCTTGGCGTGAGCCTGCTCTCTTCCACTACCAAGTTACTGTAAGTTCCGGAAGCCCTGGTCTGATTGTCAACAGTCACGATGACACCCATCCCATGGTTTATAGGTGGGAGGAGGCCTGCAAATTAAACTGATAAAAGACAGGTTGGTTGGAAGAGGGGAAAGAATATAGTTTGTATTATTAGTATTTTAACTTTGATATGCGCGGTGTCCCAGAAGAAGAGGTGAAGCGTCTACAGAAGCGGTGTGTGAACTCCGGGGCCCGTGTACCGTTTTATCCCGTGGCTGTGTACCGTAGAGAAGCAACTGGAAAAGATGAGGGGCAGGGCTTTAGGGTCACTAGATCGTTGCAGCGACTAGAACTAGGGTTGTTGTCAGGCGTTTCTTTATGCGGACTTCTCCGCTGGTGGGCTAGCTAGGGTCTCGTCTGAGTGCTCCGTGGAAGGGAAATCCGTGGGCTGTATTAGGAAGGCCAGGAGGGTAGAATCTGTCTGCTCTTTCCTCAGTACCCTCAGCTGGACACATTCTTAGGTGACACTGGCAGAAGCACGAAGGGAAGAGGCCTGCCATTCAGAAGAAAACAAGGTTGGTGCAGGATACAGTCAGAGTGAACGCAGCAGTGATTTAGGCAGAAGGGCTCTGCAGAAGGTCTGTGTCACCAGCGGCTAGTGACAGAATGTGCAGTGGCGGTTCCATTGTTTTTAACCCTTCCTGTTCTCTCACAGCACAGAAACCATCCCTGGCAAACAGAGTTCAAATTACTCCTTCCCACGTTTGTTTTATCAGGGTTTGGGGACTTTTTGTACACCCGTATTTACTAGGCAAAACCATTAGCTGCCCCCCTAAATATGGCCAGCAGTCAAAGGGAAGGCTAGCTCAAGCAGACGGCCATAGCTTTTGCCCTCAGGAAGCAGAGCAGGGCAGCTCCTCACAGAAAGATGCAACAGGAAAGCACAAAGTTGGAGCTGAACCTCCTGGGAGTCACGAGGGCACCGTAGAGGACATGAGGCTTCAGGTGGGCCCATCTGAGGAGCAGGAAGGGGGCCAGTGGAGTGTCAGAGGCAAAGAGCTGTCTGGGGCTTACGAGGAGCAGGAAGGGGGCCAGTGGAGTGTCAGAGGCAAAGAGCTGTCTGGGGCTTACGAGGAGCAGGAAGGGGGCCAGTGGAGTGTCAGAGGCAAAGAGCTGTCTGGGGCTTACGTGGGGGTGGGCAGGAGCGCAGGGCATTAAGGCTGGCAACGCGGGATGATGAGGTCTCCATGAGCTGAAGTGCTCAAGAGGAAATCTCCATTGATTTAAAGATACATCTTGTGACCACACTGAAGGACAGACATGTGAGTGGGGCTCCAGGGAGGAGGCCAGGCCACGCACAGTGGGCTCAGATACTGCAGTCTCAGGACTGACAAGGAACGATCAAGGTGGGGACAGGGTGTGAAGGGTTCTCTTGCTGAACTTCCAGTTTTCCTGTTAGATAGGATCGGAATGCCACGTATGCCGGGATTGTTGAGAAAGTCCAATGCACGAATATAAAGAAGTATGTGTAGCACACACTTATGAAGAACCGTGCCTGGCTCACGGCATGAATGTAAC
This sequence comes from Bramus lutescens, assembly GCA_001685075.1. Taxonomy (NCBI): domain Eukaryota; kingdom Metazoa; phylum Chordata; class Mammalia; order Rodentia; family Cricetidae; genus Bramus; species Bramus lutescens. Next base: position 258,313 of record LOEQ01002328.1, on the reverse strand, counting down.
AATCGTGGGGGCACTTGTTGTTGTGGCGGTGGAAAGTGAAGCTGTCTGACCCAGGTTGTCAGAGATTCCTTTCATTTCGCAAGGACATCCAGAGTAAGGTTGGTTCGAGGGAAGGAATGATTTCCATCTGAGGCCTTTTGGTTAAGATTCCAAGTGTCTCCACCGAGGTGTAAATCCACTGAAGCTCAAAGAATGGGGAAGCTAGAGGGTTCTGAGAAGGAAGCAGGGAGAGCCTCTGGGGCAGCTGAGCAGACCCAGGCCGGGTTGAGGGCAGTTGAGAAAGAGCCGCAGGGTCAATAGAAAGAACACGGAAGGGCAGAGAAGCTGGGAGGACCAGCCCCACATAGAGCTGATCCTGGCCAAGCCCTCCCTGTTGCTGACCCCTTAACCTCTAGCTGTGGATCCCATACAACATCCATGCTGCTTTTAAACCTTACAGCCAGAAATGCGAAACACGCCTTTCGCTGTTATCACCCATATGTGAAATCAGGCAGAGTGAAGGTTTTGTTCCGGCCTTTGTGAGGGCTTTCTAAGAGTCTCTGTGGTGTTGTGGACTGCTCTTCGGTCCCCACAGCTGCACTGACATAAGTTCTCTGTCCCAAAAATATCACTATGAATGGCCATGTGCATTATCGCGCCGAGGATTTTCTTGGCGCTTCTACAATCAGTGTAGGACTGGGCACACTTGTACACCCTCCTGGAACACCCAGGTCATGCTTAGGAGTGGAATGTCAAGCTCATGACATTGAAATACATCTGTACTGTTTGTTGTTGTTGTCTTGGTGGTTTGCGTTATGGTTTTGTCTTGAAGCAGGGTCTCATGTAGCCCAGGCTAGCTTCCAACTCTCTGTGTGCCTTGAATTTATGATCCTCCTACCTCTGCTTCCTGAGGCTGGGATGAAGGATGTATGTGCAGCATGCCTGGACTGAGTGGGCCTGGGAACCAGAGGCAGGATGTTTGTGCATGCTGAGCAAGCCGTCTTCTAACTGAGCCCAGATACTTTCAACTTCCACTAATAAAGTCAAACTGGCTTCCTACATGATTACGCCAATTTAGAGCCATCAGAAGGGTGTGCGTTCTTGTTTCTCCTCCATGGCTTCACCAGTTTTCAGTTGGCTGTGTAAGTTCGGCCACTCTGGTGGGTGTGTAGCAATACCATTACACAATTATCAATTAACACAGCACACTGAGAAATGCATCATCGGGCAATTTTGTTGTTGTACAAATAAGCTCTTTACACAGAGCTAGACAGTATAGGTCAGCCTCCAGGCTCACCCAGGTGAGATGAGGTGATCAGGAAGTGCACGAGCCCTTGCCGGGGTAAACAGCCTCCCTCTCTGTAGATTTAACCACAGTCTAGCGGTGCAGTGTGCACTGGAGGGGCCAGAGAGACGGCTCAGCAGTAAAAGGGGGCTGTCGCCATCCCTGGTGACTAAGTTCCATCCATGGCAGGAGAAAAGTGACACAAGCAAGTTGTCCTCTGACCTATACACACACACACATGCACACATGCGCGCACACACACACACATACATAAGTAAATAAATAAATAGAAAGCTGTTTTTTTTATGTATGTGGTGACCCAAGGCTATAATTGTCATATTCGGGAGACCGGGGTAGAGAATCACACGTGTAAGACTATCCTGAGTTAATAACAAGTTCCAGACCAGCCTGGGTCACACAGGGGGACCTTTCGAGTGAATGAGTCTCAAAAAGTAGACATGTAGTAAAAATGGGTCTAGTGCCACAGGCAAATCCTGGTATTTGGGAGCACGAGGATCATGACAAATTTGAGGTCAGCCTAGACAATGTGGTATAATCCTATCTAAAAATTGTTTCAGAAAGAAAGGAGGGAGAGAGGGAGGGAGAAAGGGAGGGTAAAAGGGAGGGAAGGAAGAAGGGAGGGAGGGAGGGAGGGAAGAGAGGCAGACCGTGGGCTCTTCTATAGTTCAGTGGTTTAATACTTACTTAGCCTGCATAGGGTCCTCGGTTCCATCTCACGGAGGTCTCTAGTTTCCCAGGAACTGAGTTTAATGTACAGTTTCAACAGGAAGTTGTTTCCAACCCTCTGTTTCTTTAAAGACCATCTTTCCCCCACTCCATTAACATGTTTGTCAAGTGTCCGTACCTGGTACAGTTTCTGGAATAGGAAAACAGAAAGATTTCCCCAAATTCAGAGGAAATGGGAGACAATCGGGAGAAGATGAGCGAAGTTGACACAGGGAAGCCACACGGTGCTCAATTTCCAAAGGTGACAATCTAGGCAAAGTTTTGACAGGACACTTTTATTAAAAGGAGTCCCTTAGCACCCTAATTCAGCTTCCTTCCTCCTGTGCAGGAGCATTAGCCTTGCCACAGCCGACCCTCAGACCCTACGCACCCACGCTTGCTCTGAACTCAGTGAGCCAGGTGTGGTTGTGCGAGTCCTCAGGCCCCACACTCAGATGCTGGCGTCAGCCTGAGCTACGTGGATGGACCTGTGGTTCAGTGGTAGAAGGCTTGCCTGACACACACAAGGCCTGAGTTCCGTGCCCAGCATCGCAAACAAAAGTCAGCTGGGTGGGACCCGCTTAGGCAAGGCTTGGGCAGGACCAGAGTCTGGGAAACCCAAACACTGAGCAGGGGCTGAATGACTCAGTGATTGGGCTGTGGACCCAGCCAGGCAGGTTTGGAAAGCCTGCACAGCAGAGTCCCAAAGGCAGAGATGGCTGGAGAGTGAGTTCGGCAGGGAGGAGAGCAGCTGGGGAGCAGGTGCCGAGGAGTTCACGGCTGGGTGGAATCACACAGAGCAGAGAGGAGAGGTGCAACGTATCCTGACGGGTCATGTGCAGATACTCAGGGGTTTGTCTTGGGGCTCAGGACAAGCTTGACTCCACACAGCAATTAAAATGCATAAAATGCGGAAGAATGACTTGCTTTTCTTGTTTGTTTGTTTGTTTGTTTGTTTGCTTGCTTGTTTTGGAGACAGGGTTTCTCTGTGTAGCCCTGGCTGTCCTGGAACTTGCTCTGTAGACCAGGCTGGCCTTAAACTAAAGATCCTCTGGCTCCTGGCCAGTGACTTCTGGTAAAGGGAGTTTTCTTAATACTTTTTATTTAATCTTTGGCAGTTTCACACACACACAAATTCTCTTGCCCTTCCTTCTCAGCCTCCTCCCCTCTGCCATAACATGTCAACATGTCCCGCTCATCTTCGTGTTCATTTTATCTATTTATTTATTTATATTAGTAAAGAAAGTTTTTAAAATATCCACTCTACTGTTTCCTAAAATAGGCATGAGTGTGTTTATGCTAACTTTCATCTAGGGAGAAGGCGCCCAAGTGACTGAAACCAAAATCCCTTCCATGACGGCCTTAGGAAAAGCACTTGGGGTAAGCCCTTCTAGGCTCAAACACTTCCAAACAGTTCCTTAAGAGAGATGCTCTTGCTCCCAGTGACAAAGGCCTGGGCAGAGAACACAGGGCAAGCTGTTCTATCCAACACAACTGCTCACCCACCGTTTCTTTTAGCTCTCTGTACTTCTGTCGTACGGTGCCCTCACTTACATCCCTGACTCTAGATGTTTCTATTTTCTTTCTATTTTTGTCAGCCACTAAACAGTTGTCAATTTTGTTCTTTTTAAAATACCAACTTTGGATTTTATTACTTACTCTATTTTTCTAGTTTCTGTCTCGCTATCTTTATTCTGATCTTATTTTCTTCGGTTTGCTTTGCTTCTTGCGCCCAGGTCCTTCTGCATGTCAGGCAAGAATTCTGTCACAGTCAGACCCCAGCCCTTACTTTCCTTCTTCCTTCCGATTCAGTGTGCTGTTCTTTTTCTAGTTTCTTTCTGTGAACGGTTACATTATTGGTTAAAGATCTTTGTGTGTGCTTGCATGTATATCCATGCGCCATGTGCATGCTTGCCAGAAAAGGGTGCCATTTCCCCTCAGTTGGAGCTACAGACAGTTGTGAGCTGCCATGTGGTTGCTGGGAGTCAAACCTGGGTCCTCTGGAAGAGCAGACAGTGCTGAGCCATCTCTTCAGCTCACGATTTAAGATCTTCTTTGTAATGCAAGCCACTACAAGTTCCGAATTTCCCTCTAGCCCCTGCTTTATCTCAAAAGTTTCGTGTCTTTGTTTTTGGTTATTTTGAGACAGTCTCTTAGGGTTACTATTACTATGATGAAACATCGTGACTAGGGAGGAAAGGGTTTCCTTGGCTTACACTTCCATGTCACTGTTCATAATCGAAGGAAGTCAGGCTAGGAACTCAAACAAGAGGAGTTGGAGGCAGGAGCTGATGCAGAGGCCATGGAGGATGCTGCTTACTGGCTTGCTCCCCATAGCTTGCTCAGCCTGCTGTCTTACAGAACCCAGGACCACAATGGGCTGGGCTGGGCCCTCCCACATCAATCACTAAGAAAATGTCCCACAGGCTTGCCTACAGCCTGCTTTTATAAAGGCATCTCCTTAATTGAGGATCTAATTGTGACTTAATTGTGACTCTAGCTTAAGTCAAGTCAACATAAATCCAGCCAGCGTAGACAGGGTGTCACAATGCAGCCCTGGCTGGTCTGGAACTCGTTATGTAAACCAGGCTGGCTTTAAACTCATAGAAACCCACCTGCCTACACCTCCAAATGCTGCAATTAAAGGCATGTGTCATCATGGCCAATCACAAATTTTTAGATAGTCCCTTTTTTTGAGACAAGGTAGCCCAACCTGGCTTTGAACTTGCTACACAGTTGAAGATGACCTTGAACTTCTGACCCTGTTACCTGCCCTGGACTTCCTGGTGCTGCTGCCTAACCTAGCCGGAACTCAGGACTTCCAAGTGTGCTGAGAAAACATTTTGCTAGTGGAGCTGTGTCCCCAGCCCTCTGAGTCTCTCTACTGATATTCTCTAGTTGAGACATTTTTCTAGTACAGACTCAAGGCTTCTTTTAAGCTTAATTTCCTTTAGCTTTCCAAACACACTGAAAACATATCAAAACATGTTTGTAAGTCCAGCATCCTCAGTATGAACCATCTCATCTATTTGTGTGACTCATTTTTTTAATTTAAAATTGAACTTCAAAAGTCTAATGTGGCAGTTTTAGGAAACTAATTACCCACTCATCACTGGAGTTTTGTTTTTTGTTTTGGTTTTTGTTTTTGAGACAGGGTTTCCTCTTGTTGCTTTGGCTGTCCTGGAACTCACTCTGTAGACCAGGCTGGCCTTGAACTCATAGAGATCCTCAGATTAAAGGCGTGTGCCACCGCTGCCCAGCTTGTTTTTGTTTTTGACACAGGGGCTTCCTTTGTAGCCCTAACTGACCCGCTAGCCTTGAACTTGCTTCTGCCTCCTGAGTAGTTTATTGGTTTTGCCATTTGGTTGTTGTTGTCGGTTGCCTGGTGTCTTGAGTAACTTAGTTCTTTGTAATTAGTCTTCTTGGTCACATGGTCTATGTGACAGTTCCAGGATTTCTGCAGCTTCTCTAAGCCTGTGGGCTGGGAAGAGCACTTGCCTAGCTCTGAAAAGGCCCTGGTTTCAATTTACAATAGGGAGGGAAGCGGGTTTCAGCCACACACACATACACACACACACACACACACACACACACACACACACACACCTTCCAAAGCCCTTTTTTTGACAACTCTGGATCTTTTAAGAAACTTAGAGACAGATTAAATACTGGCTGTAATGGTTCTGTCTCTTTAAGAGACAAGCCACGCCCACTCCCTCCCCCATCCATTGAGG
>LOEQ01002328.1:207222-227610 GCA_001685075.1 Bramus lutescens | reverse complement strand
TCTCTCTCTCTCTCTCTCTCTCTCTCTCTCTCTCAGACTTTTCTGGGGTACACTGATGCTGGAGCTATGTTTGTCTTTGGGGAGAAGTATACAGATCACTTCTTCGCATTTAAGGTAACTCCAGGTATCTTTTCTCTGCCTGCCTATTAAAATGAAAGGAACGCTAAAGCTGTAGACACAATGTGTTTTTAGGGATATTTTTAATAGATTTTTACAAATAAGATCCTGCACAAATTTCCCTGGTGTCTTGCTGTAGTCTAGCAGGGAAGGGTGAGGTAGGGAGGAGCAGACTCCAAGAAGAGCCATTACTTCTATTATGGGCATCCCATTTTAATGACTTCATCTAATATTTTTTCTTGATTAATTTTATTTAATGGGTATGAGTGTTTTGTTTGTATGTATGTATACATATATACATCACGTGCACACAGTGCCCACAGAGGCCAAAGGAGGACACTAAACCTTATGGGATTGGAATCACAGGCAGTTGTGAGTTGTCATGTGGGTGCTGGGAGCTGAAATTCTGTCCTCTGCAAGAGCAGCAAATGCTCTTAACCACTGAGCCATCCCTCCAGCCAGCCACTGACTTCCTCTAATCTTAATTACTCCATCCCAGACCCATATTTAAATATCTACCATGTGAACCTTAGGAGACACACTCAAACCAACCCCATAAAGAAAGAGTTGGATGCTGTCCAGAGGATAGCTGCTGGATGGAGACACTCTTTAGCTCAGAAGGACTTTGCTTCTGTTATGGCGCATCTAGGGTCAAAAAGGAGGCAGAGGGGAAGCTTAGTAGGAAACGCATGGTACTTTTTGCATTGAGCAGTGACCACATTTTCACCCCCACCCCACCCACAGGTCCTGCCCATTGTGGTCTTCTTCAGCACTGTGATGTCTGTGCTCTACTACGTGGGATTGATGCAGTGGGTCGTCAGAAAGGTACTGGGATGAGAGGCACTTTAGAACGGCCTCTCTTCTCTCTCTCTCTTTTAAAATCAGACTCTACTTCTCTGGGATGTACTAATAGAGAGTTAGTTCAGATTCAAAGTCCGTTACTCAGGCACTGAGAATACATCAGATTCTCTCTACGAAGAATCTCCTCTGCCACCATCTAAGTTCTTAGAATCCAACCCATAATCCTTCATGCATCCATATCAAGAATTTTACCATGCTTGCTTCAGCAGCACATATAATAAAACTGGAACAATACAGAAAAGATTAGCATGGCCCCTGCACAAGGATGACATGCAAATTTGTGAAGCATTCCATATTTTAAAAAAAAAAGAAGAATTTTACCTCAGTGCCCTTCAAAGGGACTGTGACTTGCAACCCATTGGGCATCTCCATGAAACCATAGACGTGACTTCTGCAGTGAGGAAACAGAGGTCAGATGCCCGCCCAGGGAAGCAATATGCTATTTCCTTGTGATTTCTACATAGGCCCATTGTCACGGCTTCTCACTGGGGTACCAAAGGTCCTCCAGGCCTTGCAGGTAGTGCAGAAACAGAAACAAGAATTTGCTTTTGCTCTGGAGAGAGTTCTATAAGCATAGAATTTTTTTAAGCAGGTAAGTCATACTCTTGCTGCCCCAGAATTGACTTCTCATCTTCACCAGAACACAGGGAGGGCTAGAGAGATGGCTCAGTTGTTAAGAACATTTTCTGCTCGACTTGAGTTCAGTTCCCATCACTCAAAACCAGGGGCTCACAGTCAGCACCACTGACATTCTCTTCTGGCCTCTGTCAGCACTTGTATACACGTGGCCTACAGCCACACAAAAACATACACATACATAAATAAAAAGTAAAAAAAAATGAGTGTCAGGCAGACCAAAATACTGGCTTCATGCCTAGAAAACAAAACAGAGGGAGACCAACTGAGTCCCAGGATCTCTTCAAGGATGCCTTCTAACAACTCTGGGCCTCCCCTTAGGCTCCACCCCTTAAATGTCACCTCTTCCTAATAACACTGTGGCTGAGGACCAGACCTTTAATATGCAGATATTTAGGGGTCGCTCTATATCTAACTATGCCACAAAGCCATCACAAAAGCGAACCCCCAAAAACATGCTCATTTGAATTAAATAGGGAAAACACTTTCAGTCACATTTATCTTATACTTCCTGTGGGCTGGCCTTGAATAACCGCTCTGTGCCTTAGTCTCCTCTTTTGCAATATGGGGAACAATAGCATCCACTCCAACGAGCCAAGAATAGATGGATTACTCAGGTCTGTTGCTTACAGTCTTTCTCGGACCACAGAAAAGCTTTCTGTCAGTGGTAGCAATGATTTATCCATTACTTTTATTTAATCTGCGGAAACCCATTTCTATGGTGCTCAAAATGATACGGTGATGCAGACTTGGGCTTGAGCAGAAGACTTGGGTTGATTGACTTTGTAGCTGGAGGAGTCACGCATGTTCAGCCCATCGCCAATTGCAAATCTGGCATCAATTGTTAAAGACCTCAGTGTCTTAACACAGATGAGATGTTCACTCAATTGTTGAGTCTTTGCTATCTAAACAGTTCATTGGTGACTTGGTCCTTTTCTTCCTTTTAGGTTGGATGGTTAATGCTTGTCACTATGGGGTCATCCCCCGTTGAGTCTGTCGTTGCTGCTGGCAACATATTTGTTGGGCAAGTAAGTCGTGATCACAGAAACCAAGTTCTCTTTCCAAAACAGATGAAGACGAGTTTATAGATGCATCATCTCTTCAGGGTGGAGTGAAGAGCATAAAATAAGAAATCCCTAGTACCGTGCACACGTGTGCATGTATGAGTACGTGCATGCATATGTGTGTGCGTGCGTGTGTGTGTGTGCAAAAAGGGAAAGGATGTTATGTTAGTATGGAATTGAGCTACTGAAAGCCCAGAGAGAGAACACCATTATTTTTATAAAGTCATAGGGCTACTTGTGTGCACATTCTCCACAAACCTTTATCCATTCCTGGGGCCTTTGGCCAGCTCTGCAGAGGCTCGTGGCTGTTCACCTCAGATTTCTCTGAGCTGCAGATAGTGAGTGGGGAACCTCTCGCTCTCCACTGAGATGCCTGTGATGATGAAGAAGACAAGGCTACCCACCAACAGTCCTACAGGCACACACTCAAACCTCATCCCTGATGTGTTTAGCCATCCACCTTCACTGAGCCTGCAGAAAATGCCTTCAGATTTGTTTCTTCTCATCAAAGATAAGCTTTTAGTCTACCATTCTCACTTCTCCTAACCCATCAGACGAATAAACACCCCTTTGCCTGAGGGCAGTTTAAACAAAGAACTGAATCCCTCAACTTTGAAGCAAACCTAAGCAATGGACAGGTTAGGAATGGCAATGAGCCGCATCACTCAGGATACATCGCTTCAGGGAAAATGAGGACGTGGGGATGCTGCCAGCAACTGCCCAAAGAAAGTGGGCTTGAGGCAAAAATCATGCCACAGAAAAATGCATGGCCCCAAATCCTAGATTTACAGTGCTCAAGGCAGGCTGAGCCTTCTTGGTAAGGCTGGCTCACTAGCCTGAAGCAGTCTTTAGTGTGTATGGTAGTAATGCCTCCTTCCCTAGGAGCTGAAATTATAATAATTACAGTCATAAACTCTCTCAGGACTAATTAAGGCACCATCTTGAGATGATTGCTGGTACCTGTGGGGTAAAAGGTCTCGCATACTGGGCTCCTATTTAGTTTATAAATTGAGATTCAACACATTCAATCTCACAGAACAATTAGACATAATGAGCAGAAAATTGTAAAATTGCACGCATGCGTCTGTGGCGCTCAAAGTGCTGCTTTTATTGACGGAGCCCCCCACATTGTGGGCTGCCTGCCCTCTGTAATGAGATTCAGGCCTATTCCACCATACCCTGGCCTGTCAGAGTCTCGATCATGAAAGGCCCTATAGGTACCTGCTCCTATTCTTTTTTATAATGGTCTCTGTTTCCACAAAACATGCATGAGTCTGTCAAGATCAACCTGAAGACGGTAAGTTATAGTGGTTTGGAAATCCCTACTCTAAAGGCCGGACTACTAGGTGGAGATACTTGGCCAATCCTCAGGAAAATGCCCCCAAAATGCCCTAAGTCCTCATAGCATCCAGCCCAAAGTAGGGTGGAGGTCTCTGTTTAAATAGTCCCACATACTACAAGATTTACCCAGGACTACAAATGACCAGGACACCAATAGTTCAGGACATGCTACAAAAGCTGAAGCACCTTGGGCACATACATTCTCTGTGGTAAGACTCTTTGGAGTCTAATTGACTTACACAACATTCGGCCTCTTCTTTTCCGTTGCTACCGCTCTTATTTCTCATCACCATTGAAGAGACCAGGAAACTGATCCTTGTTAAAATATGAACAAAAGTTGCCCCTGGTTACTTTGGCATTTGAAGGCAGGAACCCCAAGGAGTTGGGTACCAGAATCACCTGGTAAGCTGTCAAAGCACAGACTGTTGGGGGCACGGGGGCACTCTTAGACTTTCTGGTTCCAGGTGGAGAATTTGCATTTCTAGAGACCACTGGAAAAGGTCTCAGAGTCTCTCTAAGACTGCAATAGGGAATACAGTGTCAAGCATCTAAAAGGTAACATTTAGCTTTTGTTTCCAGACGGAGTCTCCACTGCTGGTCCAACCATATTTACCACACGTCACCAGGTCAGAACTCCACGCCATTATGACAGCTGGCTTCGCTACAATCGCTGGAAGCGTATTGGGTGCCTACATCTCTTTTGGGGTAAGAATGTTTGGGATATAATTAACTTAAGTAAATCTGATCTCCTACTTCTTTATTGTTTCTTTTCCTTTCCTGTTGCTGATGGAAAATGACACCAAGAAAGTATCCCCCTTGTTAGCGTGACAAAAGTAGCTGCTGTTGCTTTGGTATTTGAACATAGTGACCCCAAGGAAACTGATTACTTTGCTTCCATATTCCTGCCCACCTTCCTGTAACTATATCAACCACTGCAAAGTGAAATTACAAGGTTATTTTGCCTAAAAATTTCAGTTTGGGGGAAACACAAAACTCATTACTGACATCAGCCAAGACTAAACCTGTGGTTCTCAACCTATGGGTCGTGACCCCTTGGGTCTGGATGATCTTTTCACAGGGATTACCTAAGACCATTGGAAAACACAGATATTTACATTACAATTCATAACAGTAGCAAAATTACAGTTATGAAGTAGCAATGAAAATAATTTTATGGTTGGGGCTCACAACATGAGAAACTGTATTAAAGGGTCGTGGCTTTAAAAAGGTTGTGAGACCCCTGGTCAAAATCAAGGATAAGCAAACTATGTCCAATGAGACAAATCTAGGTCCTGCTAGATTTTTCTAGAAAACTTTGTCAAAAACTAGATCCTCCTTTTTTTGTGTGGGTTGAATAGTTTGACCATCAATGTCAAATACACTTACTTACCTGGTCCTTGGAAAAGGACTTCTAATCCAGAGTGATGTTCTTAAACCTTGATTCATTAGGGTCCCCTGGAAATGAATTAAAAGTCCTAATTTTCTGTAACACACCTATGAGTAAATAAGCAAGAATTTCTTGGAATAAAACCTAGTCATCAAACCTGAATTCAAATGCAAAGCCCATTCTGAGCTGGTGGCCACTCTTTAAGGCTGGGGAATGTTGTAGCCCCCACATTGATACAGAATCTAGCAGGGTACCTAGCGATGCAGTGTGTGTCAGGATTTCTTATATGTGAACTCCATCCCAGATCATCACAAAGCCCCAGAAGAACCCAGTAGTGGCAAAAGGGGAGAAAGAGACATGGGCTGCTATTAGAATAAGCAATCTATGAAGTTCACAAGTGGTCCACCCTTCCCCTACTGTAGGCAAGAATGCTGCCTTCATCAGTGAGTTTGGTGTAATGGTGATGGGGGTGTGGGAGACTCTGCTTCTGGGACTCTGAAAATATAGTCAGGATTCTCTAAAAGAACAGAGCTGACAGAATGGCATGTGTGTGTGTGTGTACATATGTATATATGATTTATTAGACTGAGTTATAGGATATGGTCCAGGTAGTTCAATAATGACTGTCTTACCCTAAAGAGGCCATGACTGTGATAGTTGTTCAGTCCACGAGGCTGGCTGTCTTAGCAGCCCTAATCCAGTACTGAAGACCTGGAGGATTCCTGGCAAGCCGCTGGTCTTTGGTCAGCATTGGAAGCCAGATGAAGTAGGTTGTAATACCAGTGGAGGAGTGCCACAGCAGATGGATAGACAGATTTGTCATTGAGAAAGAGAGCAAACAGGCAAAAAGCCAAGTCTGCTTCCATGTCCTTGTATCTGGGCTGCCACCATAAAGTGAGGTCCACGGTTAGTGTGAATCATTTCGCTTCAAATAACCTGATCAAGAAAATCACTCACAGGAGTGCCTGAGGCTAGATGCAGTGGCTTAGTCAGGGTTTCTATTGCTGTGAAGAGACACCATGACCATGATAGCTCTTATAAAGGAACAACATTTAATTGCGGTGGCTCACATTTTCAGAGGTCTGGTCCACTATCATCATGGTGGGATATAGGCAGACAGGATGCTAAAGAAGTAACTGAGAGTCCTGCATCTTGTAGGCGACAGGAAGTGGTCTGAGATACTGGGCAGTATCCTGAGCAGATATGAGACCTCAAATCTACCCCCACAGTGACACACTTCCTCCAGCAAGGCCACACCTCCTAATAGTGCTCCTCCCTTTGGGGGCCATTTACTTTTAAACCACCATATGCAGTCAAGTTGACAAGATTAGACCTCACAGTAGGGAAGAAAAATCCAGAACAGTTCCAGTGCTGGGTAGGCTAGAAGGGAGTAGAGGAGCAATGAGGGAAGAAGAAATAGTTTACACAACAAAGGACAGAGGATGAGCTAATGATGTGTAAAGACAGAAAGGGTTTCGAGAGAAGCGGCAGGAGGAGGAGGAACCATCCATCTCTGCACATGGTCCTTTCTCCGTCTTCCTTCCACCTCTGACTCCAGCATCTGAACTAAGGATGTGACAAGATGTGGGCTACAGGGGACAGTGCTGAAGCTCCATTCATAAAAACGCAAGAGAGGGAAACCGGGGGTCAACCTGGAGATCAGAAAAGCAAAGCAATCAGCCACTGGCCCTTACCTGAACCTCAGTCCGAAAATGGCGATCCTGCCTCCAGGAATCTCAGAATGAGACTGAGACTGAGAGCTGTTTCCTCCCATCTTATCAGCCTCTCTAGGGCTGGGTTTAAGTGCGTGCACCACTGGGATTAAAGGCACGCACTGCCCGGTTTCTATGGCAACTAGTGTGGCTGCTGGGATTAAAGGTGTGTGTTATCGCAGCCTGGTCTGTAAAGCTGACCAGGGTGGCTGTTTTACTCTCTGATCTTCAAGCAAGCTTTATTTATTAAAATACAAATAAAATATCACTACATATCAGAATGTTCAGAGAGACAACAGAGGGGCTGAGAAATCTTTGAAAATTCCTACAAGGCAGGATTAATTCTCAACCCCAATGACCATATTTGGCTGTTGGGCTTTTTCCAAGGAGGTGTCAATTGACATGAATTCCTGTCTTGGCCTCTGACTCCCGAGGCCGTAGGACTGGGCACTGGGAGCAGGTGTTCTACCAGACCTCCCAGGAGACCCTGTTCTCTGGCACGGGACAGAATGGGCCTCTTCTTTTCCGCAGGTGTCCTCCACACACTTGCTAACTGCCTCAGTCATGTCGGCACCTGCGTCCCTGGCTGTAGCCAAACTCTTCTGGCCAGAAACAGAGAAACCCAAAGTGACCCTCAAGAACGCCATGAAAATTGAAAATGGGTAAGTCGACAAATTACCGAATTTATAATCGTACAGGCTAGAGATGCCCAAATCAACTTTGATCATAGAAAGAAAGCACAGCCAATCTTGGCTTTAGAATGATATGACATTCAATTTCCCAGTGACTCCTTAGAGTTTAAGAAACAAAACAAGCTCCTCTTTCAATACTCAGGAAAGTCTTTCTACACACCTGCTTCTGAAGTGTCCGTTACGAAGGTGCTTCTGTGTAAATACACCAGTGTTCACCGAGCCCCGCTTTAACACTGTTGGGAAGTCACAAAACGGCTGCTTCCCAAGTCACTTGTGGAACAAAAAAGCTGCTTCATTTCCCTCTGTTCTATGAAAAGAAGTAAAAAACTGGCAGACGGACTCTAGGAGCTAAGACGTTTATAAGTATCTCATTAAGTCACACAATGCCACAAGTAAAAAAATTCATGCCACTCGGCTATGTTTTATGCACAGGTTATTTAAAATATTGTATAGGGCTTGCGGGAGGGCTCAGCAGGTAAAACCATTCACCATCCAGGCTTGGAGACCTATGATCCCCGGAGGGCACAGAAATATCAGTCAATAAAGTTACATTTTAAGCCTTACCCTCGTCCCACAGGACTCCTTGCTGTGGATAATGCAATTATCCCAAACACCAAAATAGGAGAAACTTTTGGTCTAAATAACGGGGGTAAGGGTGAGCAGCCTGAAGGTTCCATTTAGAGTCAGAACCGTGAAGATTTGCATAGTATATTACATAAGGTGTGCTGGTAAGGAGACAGCCATATAGGTGAACAGTATAGTGGAGGAGGTGGATAGATTTAAGGGTAGACTTCTGAGATTACAAAGGTTAATGGGAGATCAGAGAAGAGCCCACAGTGGGATTCAATCTGTTGAGGGGATTCAAGACAGGGTTTCTTTGTGTAACCTTGTCTGTCCTGGCACTAGCTCTGTAGACCATGCTGGCCTCAAACTCACAAAGATCCACCTGCTTCTGCCTCCTGAGTGCTGGGATTAAAGTGATTCAGTCTTAAAGGACATGGCAGTGATACGGGCTTTCTTTCAACTGCTAGTTTTTAGAGCCAGGAGATTCTATAAATACTCCCTGGTAATTACTTTTGATAAATAGTTTTTAAACTTATACAATTTTGTCACCTCTAGGTTTTTTATTATAAATGTCCCCAAGTTAAAAAGCACTATTGGGGCTGGAGAGATGGTTCAGAGGTTAAAGAGCACTGGCTGCTCTTCCAAAGGTCCTGAGTTCAATACCCAGCAACTACATGGTGGTTCACAACCACCTATAATGAGATATGGTGCCCTCTTCTGACCTGTAGGGATGTATGCAGGCAGAATAGTGTATACATAATAAATAAATCTTTAAAAATAAAATAAAAGGCACTATTGGGTTAGAGGTGGTAATGGGTATGATACTTAGCATGTACAGAGCCCAGGATTCAATCTCCACCACCAAGAAAGGGTGATGCAGCAGTGGCACCCACATCCTCACTGAGGGTAACAATCCTGAGCCCCATGGTGATTTTGAGGCTGTAAGAACCTGAGGACTTTGACCAAGGCCTGCGTCTAAGGGTTCACCTCGTGCCCGGCAACTGTGATTGGGCCATGGCTGTGCTGGAGTATCCATTCAGAGACACTCCATGGTAATTCTGAAATTCCCACTTTTCAACGAAGCGATTCAAGAAATTTCCTGGAGGCAGCAACACAGGGCGCATCCTCATCCATCCCCCTGGTAGCAAACATCGCCGTGAATCTGATCGCCTTCCTGGCCTTGCTGTCTTTTGTGAACTCAGCCCTGTCCTGGTTTGGAAACATGTTCGACTACCCACAGTTGAGTTTTGAGGTATGACTCTGTCATGTTTTGTTTCTGAATATCTTTGAGTTTAGAAGCCAGGTATGGTGGTTTATCATTAATTCCATCACTTAGGAGGCCATGAGTTCAAGGCCAGTGTGGGCTGCAGAGGGAGCCCTGGTCCCAGAAAACAAGTCATGAAAGTGCAGCAGCCTTTCCTAACCAACTGTGTCATGCTTTCTCATACACTCTGGACACACCCCATCACACACACACACACACACACACACACACACACACACACCTGTCATCTCACCCTGTGCTGTCTTCTATCACCCTCTTTCCCCAGGGCAGTCATTCTCTGCTGACCTCCCCAGAATACGTGCTATTCCCAGTGACCCAGTTCTAACCCAGTTCTTGCTTCAGTAGGCTTTCTATGCTATAACAGAACACTTGATTGAGAAGCTTATCAGGAAAAAAGGATTGTTTAACTTGCCATTCTGAAGGCTAAAAATCCACCATTGGAGGGTCACATGCAGATCCACACATGACAGAGAAAATGAAAAGGGGGAACCAAGGAGCTGACCCTCTTCAAACAAATGTTCTCTGAAATTAATGCATTCCACAGAGAGCTAATGCAATGTCTAAGAAAGATACTCATTGATTTAAAGGGCTGTGCATCCATTAACACCACTACATGGGAATCAAGCCTTGACACCGGTTTTTTGAGGATCAAGCATATGCTCCTGATACATAAAGAAGGGCAGCTCAATGTAAGGGGTTCCTTGTGCCCAGAGGAGGCAGGAACAGTCCAATCACTGCAGGGGACGGGGTGGCAGAGTTAAAGGCAAACCACTACTAGTGCCAACCCTGTCTCTTGCAGCTCCTCTGTTCCTACATCTTCATGCCCTTTTCCTTCATGATGGGAGTCGACTGGCAAGACAGCTTTATGGTCGCCAAACTCATAGGTTACAAGACGTTCTTCAATGAGTTTGTGGCTTATGACCACCTCTCAAAATTGATCAATTTGAGAAAAGCAGCCGGACCCAAATTTGTGAATGGCGTACAGCAATATATGTCGGTATGTATGATTCTTTATCACATAAATACATCGCAACTGTTGCTCTGTCTGTCGGGAACTTAAGTGATAGCAGAATGGAACAATCCAAGAACTTGGTCTCATGGCACTCATAATCAGCACAGCATAATTTTCAGTCAGGTTATCTTGACCATATGTGTGTGGAGAAAGAAAGAAAGGGAGGACGGGAAGGAGAGAGGGGTAGGGAATTTAAAGACTATAAGCACATCTGTAATGAGATTTGGTGCCCTCTTGAGACCATGAAACCCAACATGAACATGGACAAGTTCAACAGAACTGCCATATAAGGGCTGCCCATGCATGCTACAGCATGTGCTAGGGCATAAATTTCATTTTTTTCAAAAGCAGTCCGAGGGTCCTATGAGCTGGGTCTGGTAATACTGCAGAGATTGGTCCAGTGCCCTCTGTGCTCAGAGTGGCAGGTACTAAGGCAAAAGCACTGAGAACGCCACAGGCCTCTGCTAGCCACCCTTGTGTTCCGGTAACTTAACATCCAAGGTTGGCAGCTTGCAATAAGGCAGGCTCCTCTTGGCTCAGTTTCCGAGGTTTCGGCTCATGACCCACTGACCTTGTTGCTCTTCTGTATAAAGTAGCTCATCAAGGTGGGAGCAGAGAGCGGGAGGACTGCTCACCACAAAGCAACTGGGAGGTAAAGGGAGAAGGAAAGGAGCGGACAGAGTCCCAATAGCCCCTCCAAGGGTGTGGCCCGACTACCTAAGTCCCTTTGCTGGGCCTGACTTCCTGCCCTCGTCTGCTCTTCTCTCGCTGTGATAAATGCTGTGACCCAAAGCAACTTGGGAAAGGAGAGAGCTGCACTTCTGGAAAGTTCATCACTAAGATGGGGAAAGGAGAGGGTTACACTTCCAGAAAGTTCATCGCTGAGAGAAGCAAAGGAAAGGAACCTGGAGGCAGAGCCCAGGGAGGAGCACTGATTCTTGGCTACTCCCAGGCTCGCATTCAGCACCTTCTTACACCACACAGGCCCACTTGCCTAGGGATGGTACTGCCCACAGGGGCCAAGCCTTCCCACCTCAATTAGCAATGAAGAAAATACCCCACAAGCATGCTGAAGGTCAGCCGATAGAGGCAGTTCTCCAGTTGAGGGTCCTTCTTCCGGCATAAGTGTGTGTCAAGCACGTTAGCTGTCCCATCTCCTGAAGATTCTAACCTCCCGCCTTCAGCACTGAGGTCTTTGGGAGCAGGACTTACCTTCTTGGAGCTATGGCTGATTGTGAAGGCCTCTTCAACACCGTGGCTCCAGAGAAACTGACTACACGTCCTGTACCTCATTAACCTCAAAAGATAATGAGGTGCAATTGCTGCTACAAAAGGGATGAAGGGAGATAAAATACTTCCGTCTGCAAGTGGGAACTGTGGGTCAGTCACCTCGTATTCATGCAAAGAGGCTCTCATCTTCTTGGGCTTTGATGGAGTGTAGAACTTGACTTGGATGAGGATGTCTTTGCAGCTGAATGTCCAATGTAAATTTATTTCCCTCCAAAGATCAGAGTCGTCACATCAAAAAAAAAAGAAAGCCCAGAGAAACGAACATTTCTAACTATTCAGTCGCTCGCTCTCTGGAACAAAACATGCAGAGTAAACATCCCCTGCATTACTGTTGCCCAGTATTGAGATGCTCACCCAGAGACCTCCACTTCCTCTTTGGACTCCCAGAAACCAACCATAAGCATTCTTGTATAGTGGAATCACCTCCCCAGGGCCTCCTCATGAGAATGACTTTGTGGTCAGGGGCACTGTGCCCCTGAATCTGATGGGAATGGGGTTCATGGGTCTTCTGTCCTCGATGTTCCTTTTTCCGGTAAGCTAAGAGCGAGATGCAGATAGCCATCTTCATTGTTTGGCTGCCGTCTGAAGCGGTTTGTTTCCCTGCCCAGAGTAAACAATAGGCTAAATTAACCGACATGTTTGCAACTGCCCTGTTGTCAGGAGAAAGCACTTTTGTTAATGAGCAAAGCAAGCTGCCAGTTCTGGCAGTACTAGTGGGTTCTCTGAAAAGCTTGTTGGAAAGGCGTAGTCCCAACTGTAGAAATGATTCCATTTGGGAGTGAGCCCAGCCGAAGGCAGGCACACGGGGTACATGTGAAAACAGCTCAGCGGCCTCTGCTATTGTCCGGTCGCAGTGGGAGAAGCATTTACCCCAAATTTCTGAGCATCTTGGCTCACACACAGCAGACCATTATCTTCTTAGTATGACCCATCTCATTCCATTGTATAATCATTTACGCTTGGGGGCAGAAGAAAGTGGCATCGTCCCAGCCTCCTTTGCTACTGGTAAAACCCTACACGGCTTCATCTGCACACATCTCTGCCAGGTTCCTGCCAGAAACAGGCTAGTGGGCTATTCAGGCAGCATGTGCCACCTCGGTGAGATGCCACTGGTTCACCAGGAGAGCAAGCACATTGTGTGACTCTCCTAATGCAATGCATAAGCAGCCCAGACAGATGCTTTACATCCTGACAAACTTAGTATAGGAAGTCTCTGCTTTTTAAATTTAGTTCTTTCAGTAACTGACAAAATACCTAAAATAAATCCACTTAAAGAGGATTTATTTTGGCTCTCCGTGCAGTGGTGGGCACCTCTCCATATGCTTATTGCCAATTTGCATACCTTGTAGCAACGCTTCCAAAACTTGGACAGTAGTCTTCTTGTTGAACTATAGCAGCTCTTTAGATATTCCAAGTAGGTCCTTTGTCAGCACATATATAGTGTAAATATTTTCTGAGACCAGCTTCCTATCTCCACCAACTAGTACTGTACCTTCCACAAGGGGGCAGGTAACCAAGTGATACGGAACATTAGAAGTTATTAATGAGCAGGAAATAGCTTTTCTAGATGTCAAGGCCTCTAATCCCCAGCCTGTTGTCAGTGTTCCTTGAGCCTACACCCTTCTTTTCGCTCTCCCTCAAAGGTGAGGAGCACAAGGAAGCCATCAATGGTTATCTGACAGTCTGCAGTGTGTGTAGTTATCAGCGTTAATCCTGTAGCCAGTGAGGGCCAGCTGGGGTGTCAGATTTCTGAAGGGGTGGTCAGATCATGTATGTACACATCAGTGTTTATGCTTGCTTACAGATTCGTTCTGAGACCATTGCGACTTACGCCCTCTGTGGTTTTGCCAATTTTGGTTTCCTGGGAATAGTGATCGGCGGACTTAGTAAGTGAAAAGAATATTCTTCCACCACAGCTGTGGCCTTCACAAGTCTGTCCTGCTCTCTAGCGTTCTGTCAGAAAAATGGCTCTTCAGCTGTGAAGTTCCCTGGGGTCTATGTTTATCTCTGCTCTGGACTAGTTTTCCTGTGCACACTCTAGTATTCAAGATAAATATGTTCAATCATACAAATGTGTCTCCCAAGCCAATACCATTAGTCACTTGTTTACCAAGGCTCATAGAGTTACAACAGCCATTTGAAGGGGAACTTGGGAGCCCATGGAAGTTCACTATAGAAGATGGTGCCATTTGTTACTGATGTCTGCCATGGGCATTGGCATAGATGGTAACAGCAATTAGACATCAACTTGTTGATTGTTTCTTCCCGGTAACATTGACATTGCCCTGTTCTCAGTGTTCTGTGGGCCCTCGGGATAATTTCATGACTTGTTTCTTTTTAGTTGACCTGAGTCCAGTCACTAAAGAATGATCAGAAGCTACAAATCTGGGTTTCTAAATCGACCTAATCTCAAATTAAGTCTCTTTCTCTTCCAGCATCCATAGCTCCGTGCAGAAAGCGAGACATTGCCTCTGGAGCACTGAGAGCCCTGATCGCAGGGACCATTGCCTGCTTTATGACAGCCTGCATTGCAGGTATAACATCCATCCTTCGTGTCCTGGGTGCCCATAGGATGGAAGGTTCTGGGAGGCAGGCTTCCAGGCTGCTTATACAGCATATGCTACCCCAGGAAGCTGAGAATCGGAGCTGGGCTAAGCACACTGTAAAGTGAAATGCGTGGGATGGAATGGAGAAGCCAAGAACAGAAGGAGGGTTCTGGGATTTTGCTAAATTGCGACAATAAATGGCACTCTATTCCTTTCCAGGCATACTCTCTAGCACCCCCACAGATACCAACTGCCATCACATTCTGGAGAACACCAACTTACTCAGCAACACAACCGAAGTGCTGTCTTGTTGCCAAAGTCTGTTGAGCAGGTACTTTTATTATTCCTACAATCTCTAAGTACTAGTCAAATCCATCTATCATGTGCCCTTTCCTGAGGGAGGTGTGGGCAAATATCTGTTCACCCCAGATAGGGCTCAACAACAGACAAAAGTGGACAGTTCCTTGAGGCCATGCTTGGCGATCCAGTCTATTAGGTTTCCTTATAGAAGTGTGGGCAGCCCCAAAATGGTAGTATCAGTGCGAACTCTCACGCCAGTATGGATGATGACTTACTGAAGCCATCATGGAGTCCCCACCTTCAGTTGACCTTCCATGAGCTGCAGAGTCCAGCACCTCCCAAGGTTGCATGCAGTAGCTATCATGGTATTGCTGTATTTATTTGGTTGCCATGACTACTGGGCCAAGCTCCATGACGATGGGCAGAAAGGCAGATAGTGTGATCATGTTATTTTTGGAGCAAACAGCCATACTGTAGTCCCAGCAATAAAGACCACATCCATTTCTTTTCCTAGCTTCCCTTCATTTCAATTGTCGTGTGAGAAAACCAGTATTTCTGACAACCTTGGATCTTGCTTTTTCAGAGAAGACTAGAAAGTATTTTACTTTCTAGCTTTTTTTTTTACTTTTTAGTAAAGTAAAATAAAAAGTGTGTAGTGTGTACCCTTGTGCATGGTGCTCTTTGTGTGAACAAACTCACTTGAGCCTTGCAATCACCATGTAAGTTCGGCACAACCACACTTTTCCTTTGCATTTGAAGCTTTAGGGAGGCTGTGTCTAGTCAAGCAATATTAGTCTCAGCATTATCAAAGCAGGAACTTCCGGCCTGTCCCCAAAGCCAATGTCCTTGATTACTGCTGCTAGGATCTCACTCTGGCCTCACCTCGGGTCCCCAGGCCTAGTAATCTCAGTTGAGCGAATTTGGATGAGATTATTCCAGAGTGACATGGAGCAGCCTCAAGGGGTGAGAGTGCACAATGGCCAACCCACATTTTTGGATAAGCTTTGTATTTACACTATTGTTTAAAGTCCTTTCCTGAGGAGTGTTTTCTTGTGATTGGCAGCCCTGTCTAAGTTAGTTCTTAAAGGGGAAGGCCATAATTTCTTCTCTACAGAAACCTTCTAACTAGATAGAGATGTCAGGATCTTCTAGGCAGTTTAAAAATGACCTGTCTCCACCCGGGGGCAGAGATAGGACCAGATCTCACTCTCGGGACCACAGAGAATGTGTGACAGAGCAGATGAGAAGAACTAAAGAAAGAAATCTATAAACACAGCCATGCTTCGCCAGGAATTGCCTTTCTCGGGCAGATAGCAACAGAGCCCGCTGCCTCGGCCTGCGCAACAGAGCCCGCTGCCTCGGCCTGCGCAACAGAGCCCGCTGCCTCAGCCTGCAGACCTTCTATCTGTGGCTCTCCTCTCATACAGCATTTTAAAATTCAAGGCGGTGCAATTGTGATACGTCACCATTCCTTTGCCTGTCACTAATTTTCACTAGCAAAACTAGCAAGGGCACAGGACTTAGGGCCGAGCCTGATTCTGCGGGATGGAATCCGGTCTAGGTGACCTCAAGATTGCTATTTTCTAACTATCTATCTACTGGTGTTTTTTTTTTCCTTTTACTGCCTCATTTTCAAAAGCATCCAGGTGGTCCTGACAGCTTGCTAAAGCACAATGGTGAATGAGAGGCTAGGCTCCCAGAGACCCACGCTATCCACCTCCACCCTCTACAGTTTTGATTTGCGAAACCAGTGTCTGCACGTGTTCTTATTAATGTACAAGCAGTCTTAAAGGTTTTTGAGGTTTTGGTTTGATGTGTATGAGCTGCACGTGTGTCTTAAAGGTTTTGAGGTTTTGGTTTGAGGTGTATGAGCTGCACGTGTGTCTTTGCACTGTGCGTATGCAGTGCTCATGGAGGCCAGAAGAGGGCATCAGATTCCCCCAGGGCTGGAGTTAGAGTTGTGAGCTGACATGTGGGAACTGAACCAGAGTCTTCCAGAGGAACAGCCAGTGCTCTTAACTCCTTACTCATCTCTCCAGGCCTCTAAAAGTGTGTGTGTGTGTGTGTGTGTGTNNNNTGTGTGTGTGTGTGTGTGTGTGTGTGTGTGTGTGTGTGTGTGTGTGTTTGTTTTTATAAGAACTGATGCTATCCTGTCATTGCTATTCTGAGATAAATAGGGGGAGCCCTCAAGGCCACCCAGAGTTTGAGAACCAAAAGTAACTAACCCTCAGGAATCTCTGCCTTAACCCATCCTATCTAGCCTGGGAAGGAGGAAACCGGCCTCCTGTCCTTACCATTTTCAATGCGTCACTGTCTACTCCCCTCCTGTGTCCTGAGACCCAGCTAACAGTTTCATTCTGCTTTGCCCAGCACAGTCATCAAGGGACCAGACGAGGTCGTTCCAGGAGGAAACTTCAGCCTCTATGCTGTGAAGAGCTGCTGCGAGCTGCTGAAGCCAGCGACTCTGAACTGCAGTTGGGTTCCTCCTGCTACACCATGAGCTCAGCCATGCATCCGGTGGGATTCTGAATGCAGATGCTGGGTTTTCTGCTCTGGAAGGAATAGCAAGCATTGCTCCAGGTTGAAGACTCCAGCATGGACTCAGCTTTAATGGCAAAGAAGGAAGAAAGTCTGGAGTACATCCTAGCGACAGTGTGTCTTGTTTCCTCCCTTCTCAGCCCACCCTCTTCCCATGGAGAGCTCCTATGATGACATTCCGAACCATGGTGTGTGATCTTCAGTCCAAATAATGTTCTGTTTTCAAGGATTTCATGAGAGAGAGAGAGAGAGAGAGAGAGAGAGAGAGAGAGAGAATCTGTGTGGTAGCTGTCAACAAGTGGACTATGACTCGGCCATACCCTCTCATAGTGCTCTGAGTATTTCAGAGCAATGGGATTTAAATACATCTCAAGGAAGGCCATCCCGCCTTCACTCAAGGCTATCTGAAATACCTTCAGTTTGACTCTCACGGGAGAAGGGCTAATCTGCAATGACCCCCTCATGGTTACCCTCTCCTTAAATCAAGAGTCCTTCAGAGAATCATGGAAGCCATGTGGAACCCAATCTAAGGCCATAAACTTCAGAGAGTTCTAAGCAATCAGCTTACAGAAACCTATGCTGCAATTCCTCCCCCAAACTTCAACGTCTCACAAATCTTTTTCTCCTATGTGTGAAATGCTCAGTTTCAGGACTGAAGTCTCGTGAACTGCAGGAACTTGTAAGCAGTCAGGCCACATCTTCTTTAAGTTAATATTGTATTTTCTTAAGAATATCTTTTACTTGTTCTTTAACAGTTTTACACATGCATATAATGTGTCTTGATCATGCCTAGCCCCAGCTCCCAGTCTCCCTTCCCTCTCCTCAGACATCCACCGCTCACCATGCCCCATCTTGCCTGTGTGTCCTCTCTTCGCTTTGTAACTCACTGAGTCTTGCGCTGCCTGCTGGGATGTTGATTTGATCTTCTGCAAGTAACCATATCTATATTAAGCTCAGGAAGGCAGGCCCGAGGCATGTCCAGAAGATAGTCTTTCACTGTGATCTTCCCATCGCCTGGCTCTCACAGATTCCCCACCCTTGTGTGTTACTCCTGTGTCTTGAGGGAGTTAGTAGAAATGCCTGTTTTTTTGGATGAGCACTCAGTAGTCACTAATTCTCAGCACATTTATCAATTAGAAGTCTCTGAATTGCTGAATTTGGACTTAATCTATGTGTCCATTTCTAGTATCCAGGCCAGAGAAGCAGCCCCTATAGGGGGCTCACGGACCTTAGGGAAACATGCAGAAGCAACATGACACCTCCTAAAACTTCTGCTGGGAGCCAGATTTGGCCCACTTCTGTAATCCCAGCACTTGGGAATGAAGACAGGAAGATTATGAGTTCCAAACCAGCATAGGGTACCTAGCAAGACCATGTCTCCAAGCAACAACAACAGACTTCTGCAAGGTCATAACACCCTTCCTTTCCACAATATGTTATGAGTCAAAGTAAGACCTGTGGCACTCATGGTATCTGTGGCCACAAATGAATTGTTCTGTCACAGGAAGAGAACAGTGACCACTTTAAAGAAATAATACAGTAGGCTACCAAGGTGCCTGATATCCATGTCTCTGTCCTTGGGTAGACTGTATTTACAGGCCTGTGAATTATTATTAATGCACAATTTTGTTATGTTCTTGATGACACGATTGTAAAACATTACTCCTCAGTCAGAAAGGACCAACCACGAAGGGAAATCAATGCTGACCGAGACGGAAATGCCTTTCATCGATTCTCCCATCAATCAGCAAGACATCACATGTGCTTACTAAACTCAGTGTTCAGAAGTCAGCAGAGCAGCGTAGACACCACGCCAAGGAAAACCTCTGAGTCACACGGGGACTCCAAAGGGAGAGACTCGCCAGGGAAAGGGTGATGCAGCACCTTAAATGATTTATTCTGTCTCCCTTCTGAGCATTCACAGGAGCAATTTTTAAAATAATCTACATGTAAATAGTTGGAATTATTTGTGGTTTTTGCTTTATGTGTGGTGGACTGGAAGGAGGAGTTGCTTATCCATAGGGAGTTTTATTCTTGAAGTAAAAAGATCAAGATAGTTCTAGTTTTTTATTATTTACATCAATCCCAATCTTTAGAAAAACCTGTTCACATGTGTTTGTAAGCCTTAAGGTTTCATTACAGCCTATGGTATGACATCATGAGTGGCAATTATCCCTGCGTTGTTTTTGTCTGCTGTAGCTATTGTCTTCTTTCTGATGCTTGCTAACGCACTGACTTTTTTTCTAGTATGTTTTTCTTCCTGAGAACCACTAAGAGAACCTCTTCTAGTGTGCCTGTCTGTCAAGCTATTTTTTTTAATTTTGTTTTTGGTCATTATGTTTCCTTGAATGTTTAACTCTTCTCTGAACCTACTGGCTTGCTTCAGGGAAATCAATTGCCACTGTGTTCGCCAACAGGTTTTCCTCCTGAGTTTGTAAAAATGGACATTTGTAATGAAAGCAATGATTGTGCTGAAAACTGGAAGAGAAAAATCTAACGTATGTAATAGTTTTACATAAACATAACTAAGCATCTTTCTCTCCACTCTGGCTGGCAGAGTCAAAGAGGTCACTGGTAATTGACTGGTATACGCACCTTGCTTCTCGTTGATACAAACATCCAGAAGCATGAAGGGGTGGGTGACTACAAAGAGCAAGCATTTGCAGGCTACATCCCACTTCCTCTTCACAGCTGGTGAACTACCTGGAATATTCCTACACCTTTCTGTTCTGGCTTTAGCTCTTCCTTCTCCTTTTTTTTTAATGTGTGGCACACTGTAAGTGAGATAATATAATGCCAAGGAGGGGATGGAGTTAGACATTCCCCGGAGTTCAGATCTTGAGTATTTCCCAAAGGTTGAAGGGTTGA
The DNA here is from genome assembly GCA_001685075.1 of Bramus lutescens. Lineage (NCBI taxonomy): Eukaryota > Metazoa > Chordata > Mammalia > Rodentia > Cricetidae > Bramus > Bramus lutescens. The sequence goes on along the minus strand of LOEQ01002328.1, from coordinate 207,397 downwards.
AGGCTTGGTTCGCAGCCTGTGACACTGCCGGAAGGTGGAGGACGTTCCATCCGCCATCCCCAGGCCATGTAAATAGAACCGAGTTAGATGGCCTGGTAAAGCGGCCCCTGTCACTATGCAGCCCTCCCTGGCCTGGAAGTCACGATGTAGACCAGGCTGGCCTCCTTGGAGGTCA
>LOEQ01002328.1:190247-207203 GCA_001685075.1 Bramus lutescens | reverse complement strand
CTGCCTCCTGTTTGCTGGGATTAAAGGTGTGGCTGCCATGCTTAACTCTAAAGACACAATTTTTTTAAATATTGGTTGTTTGAGAATTTTTTCAATGTGTTTTGATTACATTTATCTCTCTTCCCCCAACTTTTCTCAGATCCACTCCCCTTCCTTCCCACCTAACTTTGGGTGTGTGGGGGGGGGTTGTCATTTTTAAACCTACCAAGATCCATTTGTGCTACCCCAGTAGCCCTCCATGAACAGTCTTCCACTGGGGCATGGCCAATTCAGCAGGGGCCACACTCTCATCAAAAAACTGGCCCTCCTCTTCCTAGCAGCTAGCGATTGCCTGTGGCTAGAGGTAGGATTTCATGCTAAAGGTGGGCTTTGATACCCACCTTCCCCTTCCAAGCTGGGACAGGTTATGATCAGGTCACATTTTAAGAAGCTAAATTTGTTCTTCAGCAAGTTTACACATATGAGTGCTTGCCCTCTGTTTCTGACCACCATGTATATTATTTATTAAAATACATATCAGTTCCTGTCTAGTAAATATTTTAATCCCCGTGCTGGTCATTCCCACTGCCACAATGTATCACACATTCTAATTGGTCTTAATTTTAAAAAACGGAGTCAGATATTAGGGGCTAAAAGCTGAAATATCAAAGAAACAGCAACCAGCCGCTAGTTCTTACCTCTATGAAGTCCTCAACCTGAGTGCCCTGAGCTCCTCACTCCTCCCGCCTTCTATTCCTCTCTCTGCCCAATCATATCCCTTCATGTCTCCACCTCCCTACTGCTGGGAATAAAGACGTATGACTCCCAAGTATTGGGATTAAAGGTGTGAGCCACCACGGCCTGGCCTCTGTGGCTAAGTAGTGGTTCACTCCACGCTCTGACCCTCATGTAAGCTTTATCTGTTATAGCACAAACAAAATAATGCCACACCACACCTTTGTTTTGCTACTTTGAATAGTGTGTGAACATTTTCTTTACCAACCAGTGCCTTTCTATTCTTCTAGCAGCACTGTCTCCTAGAAAATACTACCATTTCGGTGTGGTGGTCCTTGACTCTATTCCCAATACACTGGGGTGGAAGAATCGCCCCAAGTTCAAGACCAGTCTGACCTACTCAGTTCTAGACCAGCCTAAACCATAGTAAGACTCTCCCTAAAAGGGAGTGGGATACAATCAAATAATGTGTAATTTAAGATTCCCAAATAGCCATCATGTTTAAAAAAAAAAAAGTAAAGCATAAGATAAATTTAAAAGTATTATTTCAAGGAGATGTTTTCTATTCCCTTATCAAATAAAGTCTTTAGGATCCAGTGTGCATACCTCAAACGAGGTACTGAAATTTTACCAGGAATGCTTTATCTGTATTTAGATTGCATAACATTTAAAACTAAAAAGTAAATTCACATACCCAGGTTCTCCTAAGCATACTGAGTCTCCAGATAATAGAAATTAATGGTTTTTAAATATCAGCTCACTGCTGCCTCCTCCTCGGGAAACCACTAAGGGAGGCGTTTGGGGCCATTTGATTTTCTCTGGCTTCCATAGGCACAGCAGTGGCCGCCAGTTCTCCCAGCTCATTCCCTCCCCACCTGCTCACCATTCTGTGCTCCCAGGTATCCCAGGCCTCAGCTGGCCCGCACTGGGACATTTACTTTGGAGAATTCTGCAAGCTAAAAGTTGCCAAAAGTCACAGGATATCAAATAAAGATTCCAACATCGGGTGTGGGATTACCTGCCTGTAGTCAGACCACTGGCACCCCAATAATGACACAGAGACTTATTAATTATGAGAGCTCAGCCGATAGCTTAAGCTTGTTTCTAGCTAGCTCTTATAACTTACCATCTATTAATTTGCTTTTTCCATTGTGACTTTATTACCTTTACTGTACACTGCCCATGTCTAGCTGGCGACTCCACCATCTTCTTCCCAGTGTTTTCTCTGCCCCCAAAATCCCACCTAGCTATTGGACATTCATCTTTCTACTAAACCACTCCAAGCGACACATCTTCACAGTGTACAAAAGGATTATTGCATAACATCTGCCTTAGGGTTGTTGGCTAGGGGTGTCCTGGAGAACCCCCACTGTCTTTGACTGTCCACCGGAACTTCAGTACTTTGCTCACAGGACATGGAGAGTCAACTTGGTTCTGACTGAGAAGCTTCCTCCCTGCCGGCTAGTTTTTGTGATGCTAGAAGGCGCCATGCAAGCTGCTGGGGGAGAAATATCACTAACAGTTTTGTTGACTGAACCCTGAAAGCTACAACGATGACTGTGGCAAAGGACGCCCATGCACACAACAGTGACACAAGGTTATGGGGACGATCAGCTGCTCTCTTGATTGAGTTAAGGCCTGCTCCATGTTTAGAAATATTTGCTTGATGCTGTCCATGACCCTGGGATTCCTAGACCCCAAGAGCCAATCTACTCCTATTTTCTAAATGTACTTCTAAGTACATATTTCTCTGCCCACAGATTGGTGTAGCCCTCAAACCTCATCAGTGAACTTCCTCTGGGCATTGGACAGTGGCTAATGCCGAAACTCACAACTAATCAAGGTGCAGAAAATAAGTGTCTGTGGAGTGCTCAGCCTTAGATGAGAAATTTATATTTACCCTTTCCCAGTGCTCAGGGAGCACCACGGAGAGAGGCCAGTGGTGAAGGTGCAGTCTCAATAGCGAAGAACCCAGAATTAAGGGGCTCATAAAGAGCAGGTGTAATGAAAATACGTTGGGCACATGCATGATATTTTCAGAGAATTAACAAAAATATGGTTTTTTTAAATCCCCAACTTTCCCTCAATTTGTCTTTACATTGTATGAAAGTGCCTTTTCCTATGTGGCATTATGGTCCCAAATGTGAGAGATTCCCAATTTTATAAATGAGCCCTCCATCCCTGGGGAGACCTTAGCATCTCAGCCAAGAGTAGACTAGAGTCATGAGATACACATCACTTTCTTTATTCTCCCCTCCCCCATTGGTAAAATCAGCATATCCACACACCTGAGTGATGGGTCCCTGTTGCTAGGCAGAGCGCTAATCTGCATTCATTTTGCAAATATTCCCACCTAATTGCTCTCAGATTTCTGTAGTTTAATTAGGCTGCCAGGGAACTCTAAACAGCAATGATGTGCCCTCCCCAGGGGGCTGAGTCCCAATTCCCGAATGATTTCATCAGGCATAAGAATGAAGAAGGTGTTGAAAGCCAACAAAGACAGGCCACCAGGAAAGACTACTGCCAACTAGGCAGGGCCTGGGGACTAAGGAGGGATTTGTGTTGTATGAGCATTTGCCTACATGTATGCATGGGTACCACATGCGTATTCGATGCCCACAGAAGGCAGAGGACAGCATTGAGTCTCCTGGAACAGTATTAGAGGAAGCTGTGCATCACTGTGTGGGTGCCAGGAACTGAACCCAGGTCTCGGGAAGAACAGCAAGCGCTTTTAACCATTGAGTCATTTGTCTCTGGACCTCTGAGAGGCTACTTTTTATAGGCCTCTTTATATACTACTTTGTTACTAATTTTGTTTTAATCCCAAGCAAATGAATACATTCATTCATTCTATTTCCTGCTCTAAAGACCATACAAGCATCTGATGAAAAGATATTACCCTTTACACCCCACTGGCCATATCACTACAGGCCATCTGCCGTGAGTTCTTCCAACCTTGGTCATTGTAGCCAATGCTGAGTTTCAAGAATCTCTGAGAAGCAAACCAATTCCCATCATGTTGGCCCTTCCAAACTACTATGGATTTTGCAAAAATGGAAGGACTGCTCTTGTGCTGGCTGGTTTACGTCAACCTGACACAAACTACAATCATCTGAAAGGAGGGACCTCAACTGAGAAAATGCCTCATGAGAAAGTTATGAGCCGTGCATGGTGGTGCACACCTTTAATCCCAGCATTCAGGAGGCAGAGGCAGGCGGATCTCTGTGAGTTTGAGGCCAGCCTGGTCTACAGAGTGAGTTTCAGGAAAGCCAAGGCTACACAGTGAAACCCTGCCACAAAAAAAGCAACAGTAATATTAGCTCAAGCTGTGGCCAAGCCTATGTGGCACTTTTGTAATTAGTGATCGATGCGGAAGGGCCCCATCCATTGTGGGAGGGGCCACCGCTAGGCTGGTGGTCCTGGGTTCTATAAGAAAGCAGACTGCGCTAGTCAGGGGAACAAACCAGTAAGCAGCACTTCTCCATGATCTCTATATCAGCTCCTGCCTCCAGGTTCCTGTTCTATTTGAGTTCCTGCCCTAAGGGCCTTTGATGATGAACTGTGATAAGTAAATATGGGGGGTCCATGGCCTTCACAGCCAACAGTGAGAGCAAGAAGGCAGAAACTGGTGTTAGAAATTGGAGACCCTCTGAACTTAATGGTTTCTTTGAGAGATTTAAAAGCATCCTGGATTCAGGATGCAAGCAGGAAGGCCAGTGTGCTGATTCATTTTCATTCGCTTGACACAAACCAGAACCACCTGCAAAGAGGGAGCCTCTATTGGGAAATGCTCTCATCAGTTTGACCCATAAGTCAATCTTGTGGGACATTTCCTTGAATAATGTTTGATGTGAATGTGACTGTCCCCTGAGGACAGTGCCACCCTTATGTTGGTGGCTCTGGGCTGCAGAAGAAAGCAAACTCCACGAGCCATGGAGAATGAGCCAGCAAGCAGCGTTCCTCCATGGCCTCTGCAGCAGCTCCTGCAGCAGCGTTCTCCATGGTCTCCGCATCAGCTTCTGCTTCCATGCTCCTGCCTTGGGCTCCTAGCCCTTGCTTCCTTCTGTGATGGACTGTGGTCTATCTGTAAGGTGAAATTAAACCCTTCCTCCTCAGGCTGCTTTCGGTCCTTGTTTTATCATAGCAACAGAAACCAAATTGAGACAACCAGCGATGCCTAGCCTCCCAAAGGAGCAAGGCAGAATGCCACAGAGTCCAGGGACTCTTGTGGGAAGTTTGAGAAAAATCATTTGGCTTTTACTTCATGTGGATATAGTGTAAGAACAGTAGTGGAGGTGGAGAAGAAACGTGAAAGGGGTTGTTCGGAAGTACGAGAAAAGAGCCGCTGTGCAAGCATCCTGAACCCTGCACAACAGAGCACACCCCCAGCAGCCTGGGAGATGCAGAGCACCGCCTGCTGAAAATCATGCTGTTCGGTTGTTATTTAAAAAAATTACCCCTGCCTATCTGGAAGATGGGCCGGTTCTATCACACACGTATCTGTCTCGTTCGAATTATCTGGCCAAACACAACCTACAATCCTGGGACTCCATCACTGAGAGGCTGTGGCAGGAGGGATCATGAGGTGGAAGCCAGCCTGGGCTACACAGTGAGACTCCATGAAAAGAGAAGGGAGACAGAAAGAAGAGAAAGAAAGGAGGAGAGAGACGGAGGGAGGAAGGAGGGGGAAGATAAGAGCCTGTGGCCCACCTGGCAGAAGCCACTAAGAGTAGAGAACCACTTGATCTCCTTCCATCCCTTCATCAGAGTCAGCCTTGGAGAGCAGATTGTCCAGAAGGTGCATGTTTCCATGGCTACCTAACCAAACAGAAGGAAACAATATGCTGGGACCCAGGAGAGGTCCTTTGTCACAGAGTGACTTCACTACTGTTTCCATAGTAACAGACTATGGAGTCCTCCTCTCGCTAGAGAGAAGTGCTGAATGTGATGTGCTCAGGGAGGCTGCAGCTGGATACTCAGGGTTTTTGTTTGCTCAGATGCCGCTCAAGTATTCAGAAAGAATCCAATCAGAATTCTATTTAAAGAGGGCAATGAATGGAGGATGCTCGGCTCTTTTCTGAGCCTCTAGATAACATGAAGATGAAATTTATTTTTTCTTATGTTCCTAAATTGTTATGTGTTCTTACTGAATCTGTGTGTCTGGACACCATGTGCATATGGTACCCACAGAGGTAGAAGATGACGTCAGATCCCCTGGGACTAGAGTTACAAAGGGTTGCTAGGAAGTTCTCTGGAAGAGCAGCCAGTGCTCTTAACTACTCTCTCTCTCCTCTCACTCTCTCTCACCACATAGCCCTGGCTGGCCTGGAACTCACAGTGATCCTCTTGCTTCTGCCTCCCAAATGCTGGGATCCAAGGCATGTGCCCCCATAACTAGCTGGAAATGGTTGTGAATTTCCTTCCTTCCTTCCTTCCTTCTTTCTTCCTTCCTTCTTTTCCTTCTTTTTCTTTTTTCTTTTTCAAGACAAGGTCTCACTATGGAGTTCCAGCTGTCCTGGACCTTGCTATCAGACCAGTCTGGCCTTGAACTCATAGAGATCCACCTGCCTCTGCCTCCCAAGTACTGAGATTAAGGTATGTGCCACCACCACCCAGCTGGAAAAGAATTTCTTAAATACCTTCTTACTGATAACACAAGGGATATACCAGAAGGCCATTTTCCTTAGGTTTCAGGTTTATGCAAATGGTTCTGCTCAGTGTGTAAGGCAGACATCACCTAGACATCAGCAGTCAGGGGCTACTTCACAGAAACCTGGGAGTGGGTCTGTGAGAGGCAGGCAGAGCTTCAGGCTCCGAGGGGACTCCCACCCTGTGTTCTGCCACTCCAGCCGCACTGGCAGAGAAGCTTCACTGTGTTCATAACATCTTCATAAGACTCTCCTATGAAGTACTCAGCTTTGTTATTTGAAAATATTAATAGCCCTGGGGCTGAAGAGATGACGGCTCAGCAGTCAAGAGCATTGGCTGCCCTTGCAAAGAACCCAGGTTCAATTTCCAGCATCCACATCGAGGCTCACAACCATCTGTAACTCTGGCTCCAAGGGGTCCAACACCCTCTTCTGACCTCCTCAGGCCCTGACTGGCACACATGCATAAATGCAGGCAAACATTCATACACATAAAAATAAATATTTTTTAAAAAAATTAACAAGTCAGGCAGAGTTGCTGTATGCCTTTAATCTGAGCTCGGGAGGGAGAGGCAGATAGATCTCAATGAGTTCAAGGGCCAGCCTGGTCTACAAAGTGAGTTCCAGGCAGCAAGGGCTATGTAGAGAGACCCTGTCTCCGCCCACTCCTCCAATCAGCTTTATCTAGTGTGTGTGTGTTTGGGGGTGAGAGAGAGAGAGAGAGAGAGGAGAGGAGAGAGAGAGAGAGCGTGAGCAAGCATCTGTGTTGGGGGAGAGGGTGTGTGGATGTGCATGACATGTATGGATTGGTGTGTGCACACATGTGCCACTGCCTGTATGCAGAGAGGGAACTGCAACTTTGCGGAATTCTCCACTGTGGGTTCCAGAAACCCAACTCAGGTCACTGGACTTTCAGAACAAGCTCCGTGACCGACTGAGCCATCTCACCAGCCAGCCCATCATGAAGGATCTCCTCCACTCACCCACTTGTAAGAACCCACTGGAGAGATGACGAACCAGGTTACCTTCATCTGACTGAAGAGTTTTCTGGAACTGGAACCCAACAGGGTTTCTTTGGGCCTTCAGTCAGTGCTTATAATGCCAACATGAAAGCAATGATAGAACAAAGACCTTCAAGGGGCTATAATCTTTAGAGTCAGTGCAGCGTGAAGGAGTCCTAGTTCACAGAGATCCCACCGGCGGGCAGTGTGCAGTGTCCTTGATTATCGGGTGTCTACTTATCCAGTCCAAGGAAGGCTAGCAATTTCACCAGCAAATGGTGAAGGAAGAACTTTATGTCCTACCCCCATGGCTTACCGTGTGCGCAGGGTGAGCAGCTGGTCCCCTGAGGCAGTCAACTGTGTGTACTGCTCTCAACCCTGCCTGATCCTCTAACAATGCATCCTGGGCTCTTTCCGAAGGAAAGATAATTTTCATTATCTCTCAATAATGAGAAATGCCCTTTTTGTTATTTTAAACACACCATGTGTCTTTGTTATGATTTATTCGGTAGCCTTTGTTTATATTACATTCATTTTTTTTTCTACAAAATCAACATGAAATGCTGCAGTGAGTAGCCTCTGCACACGTCACTCTGTAAGGGGATCATCAGAACTTGTGCTGTCTCCCACTATAAAGGTCAAGAGGGAACTGCATCTCTAAATCGTGCTTTGTGCAGAAGGCCCATCACCTGAGAAGGCAAAGGCCTTACCATCTCATCACCAACTGGCAGTTCTGACAGGGAGGAGAACAGAGGCAGTTAATCACCCAGGAGCCCCAGCTTGCTCCCTGGTCAGTTGACCTCAGGTGGCTATGTGCCCCTCGGAATCTATGACATCCACAGCCTCACTGTTTCCTGTCTTTTGGGGCATCTGGGCTCAGGCTCTTCTCAGACCGCGGGGTCTGTGCTGTCTAAGGGTATCAAGTCCCTGCAGTTTCCCCTTGGATACACATGCAGATTCCTCTCTACTGATGTCTAGAGAACCATAAGCATCCTCCCGTCTCTAGAGCACACCTCTTGGAGATGCTGTGGAAAATGGAGCTATTGAAACATAGAGCACAATAGCTCATTGTTTCAAAAGATGCTGCCCTCCATGGAGATGTAATCAAGTAGCATCCCTGCCAGCCATCAACAGTGCGGTCTTGTAGTGAGCTTTAAAGATTTTTACCAAATGCCAAAGAACGGTATTGCGGCTTTAATTTACTTTCCTCTGTTAAGTGAGGAAAGTTAAGGTTACACATCTCTTTGTGTGTACAAGCCATCAGTAGCTCACCTTCTAGAACATTCCATCCATCCCTCACCCACACCTCTACTAGATAGGCATGCCATTTAGCATATGATAAATCTTTGCATCTTGAAGTTTTGTGGGCTCTTGTGTTCTCTTCCACTGATCTCCATTCTAATTAGAATTGGATGCATTTTATCATCATCAATCTATCTACTTGTCTATCATTTATCTACCATATAACTATCAGTTTGTCTTCTATCTACCATCTCTCTGTCTGTCTATCATCTCTCTACAATCTATCTCTACCATTTATCTGTCTGCCTGTCATCTCTCTATCTATCTGTCTGTCTGTCATCTCTCTGTCTTACAGAATCAACCTTAGGGACTAAGTGAATTAAGAATGTTGGGCTCCCAGAAGCATTCATTCAGTGAACTTCAGGGGATCAGCCCCATGGTACAGAGTTGCAACGACAACTTTTATCTTCTATACTCAAAGACAAGGCATGCTTAATTTTCTTAAATCTTGATATTCCAGAGAGTAGAGGACTTGTAATTCACCCCAACCTATTTCCCAAGCTACCTCTGTGAATACGATTCCCTACCTTCCCTAAGATTCATGCTTCACACTTCCTGCCGGCCCAACTTGCACACACCTGTCCCCAACATTCCTAACATCCTGTGTTCTCTCTTCCTACCTTGTTTCTTTCAGACTCTGACTTCAACGGCTTTGCACCTGAGAAACAGCAGAAAGAAAGGCGTTTGGGGGTGGGAGGGAAAAGCATTTCCAGGGCATTTGAAAAACCAAAGTCAACTGTAGCATCCTCCTGTTGCTAGGATACAGGTAGGCTCTGTACAGAGTCCCTAGCCTGGAAACATATAGACAGGGACTAGTTTGCACCAGTTGCCATGGTGAGAAGGGATGTTTTCTCTATGCCCATTGTTCTTGGGATGTCAGGAGGCCAGATCTGCTACAATGCTCAAAGCACCTCATCAAATCACTACATCAGGACTTGGTGAGGAAGAAAAGAGGGTGCTGAACTCCACGGCACCCTAGGAAATAAAGTATTTAGAGAAACTCCGTCTTTTTTAAATGCCTGCTTCTACACCATCCCCAAGCTTACTCCGTTTTGAAATATGACACTTTGGGCAATTAGCACCTGCTAGTTCAGTGATTGTCAAAATGTTGTCCCCAAGCCACCCGCCGAGTCAGGAGCTTTGCAGGGAGAGGAGAGACGAGGCATTTTTGGAAGACTGATTTTTTTTAATTGTGTGGGGGCAAATGCTTTCATTATGAAGTTGCTTTTATGTCATCATCCTGAGTCTACTGCTGCCTCCTGTGAGCTTGGAGTAAGTATCCTTGCATCATCTCACTCACGAGGAGGTTACTAGGAGTCCGCTTGCCAAGGTTCACACCCCAGGTCCACTGTCTGTCACCTAAGTGACCTTGTACAAGCTACTTAATGCACCAAGTCTTAATCGTCTGCCACAGGAAGATGCCAAGAACCATGGTAAGACATGATTCGTGACTGACAGAAGTTTGGTGGTCTTCCCAAAGGTCAAGTCAAGCCGAAGAGCCAGGAAGGAGCAAGTGTCTCCAGCTCCAGAACTACCTGAAACAAGACTTCCCATATTTAGCTTCAGCTCCCGCCATCCCCGAACCCAGTGAGCTCCTTGGATCAGGCGCAGTGCCAGCCCTGGACAATCAGTATGACACTCTGTTCAAAGCAGAGTCCGTCACAAATGCTGCTGTCCTCAAACCTGGAAATGCCTGGCACACATAGTAGGCTCAGCCAACGGCAGCCTGCATAGTGACAACAGCGTACAGTGCTGAGGCCCACAACTGGCCACAGGGTGGCAGACTGTCCCCAGTGAGGACGGTCTTATCTAGCATCACTGGAGAGCGTCCTTTATTCCTGTCTTGATCCTGGTTGACATCTGATACACAAAATGACAAACTAATACTTCAACCAACATCAGCTCAAAAAGAAGTTAATGCCAAAATCCTGTAAATGTTATTCCTTTGTCTAATTGATGGCTTGTATTCAAGACAGTGGAACACACACTATCGATCGTCACATGCAGCTGTGTGGTCTCATTCCAACACCAGAGCCTAACTGCATGATATCCAGTTTTCAAATGTGCAAAGGGATCAAGAAACTCTGAAAGGTGAAAGCCGCCGTCTGGTATCCTCAGAACATTCCAGTCAGGTTTCCTGAGAAAGAGGGAAATGCCTTCAAATACATCCCACTTCTACCAGCCCCTCGTTTCGGAGCTGCCTCCTCCTATGCCTTCTGTGCAACAGTAATATTTAAATACAAAAGGAAACAACACCCTAGCTTTTTCTACAAAGTCTTATAAAGGCATGTGCTATTGTACAGTCACGTTGCAACCTTGTCTATTTCAATGCCCTCTTTTTTTTTTTTAAGAATAAATTGTCCCAAGAGGGCTGAGAAACTTTCCTAAAAATGACACAGCAAATTAGTTCCGGACTGAATCTCGGACTTTGTCATCTCGTTGGAAGTGTTACTAATTTCAGTCTTTTGCTTAACTGTGTCCAGAAAGTCACAACGGTCTACCAGAGCCACCAGAAAACTAGGTAGGAGCAGGGAGAGAAAATGTCAGGGTCAGCTTGTGCTATGTGGCAAGGAGCTGCCTCTGCGAAATGTGGTGTGGGGGGCAGCACTGTCCAAGAAGCATCATGGCTAAGAGCTGAAGGAAAAGTGAAACCATAGAACAAAGCCCCAGTGATCGAGCTGCAAGCCGCACCTGGGAAATGAGAAACCCTGGGCACCCTGAGATCCTCCCTCCAGGGGGTAACTCTAGGAAACAAGTGAGGCCGCTGGTTCTGAAGAAACACACCAGCCCTAACACATCTGAGGGAGCCCGTGGCCTCCTAGGTAAGAGCCTTGGGAAGCTGTCACTTGTACAGAGATGCTGCAGCCTCCAGAGAGGCGTGGTTCTTCGGGGATTGTCTTCAGCGCCTCAGTTTGTGCCCTGCCACAGGCATGAGTTTTGTTGTATGAGGGTAGGATTATTTCTGGAACCCCCAGGGCCAAGCTTTGGTGAGACTCGTGCGCTGTCACGTCGGGCAGCTGTGGACCCTTAGATGAGAACGCAGCAGCAAAGCTCCCCTCGCCCGGACACTGCGGCTATCCTAACATCACCCCTCACTTGAGGCACTCCCAAAGTCCCATAAATATAGAGCAACATAACGATGCTCAATGGACAGCGCTTCATAATGACGGCAAACAACGGATTTGGAGTGTGCGCTCTCTGCTATCGAAAGAGAATAATACCTCATCGTAAAAAGGCGGGCAGTAGGGGCTGGAGAGATGGCTCAGCGGTTAAAAGCACATGCTGCTCTTCCAGAGAATCTGAGTTCAAGCCCCAGTACCCATATTGGGTGGCTCACAATTGTGGCTATCTATATTTAAGTCACATACACACAATTAAAAATCAGATCAATTTAAAAATACCAATAAAGGGTGTCATGGCATAGTTGACAGCAACCAGACCCTCTGTGTCGGGTTGACTTGTATTGGACTGTGTCGAGAGGACACACTGAGATCTGCGTGAGTTCTCTGTGCGATGCGTTTCCTGAATGTGTCCCTGTTCTTATGACTGTTATTTTATCGGGCATAAAAAAGTGAATTGGTGGGTTGATTCCCAAGTGGCTTAAACATTCAACCCCACCATATGGTGGAAAAGATCCGCTCTTCTGGAGTCAGCCTGAAGAAATGTTTTCTTTAAACAATGTTTTCGTTGTTGACAGAAGCAATGTTTCGTTGTTGACAGAAACAATGTTTCATTGTTGACAGACTTCAAACCTCTCTAGCTGTTGTTCTTAATCACTTTACAGATCCAGACAAATGACTCTTTGGTTTCCCAGCTCTTGTCTAAGTTTATCTAAAGAAAAGCCACTTCTCAGACCAAATCCTACAAAATTGATGCCATTCGACCTTATTAGAGAAACAAAAACGCTATGGTTTTACCTCACACATTTAACATCTTGGATGGTAAAACAAAGTTCAGCCTGACATCACCAAACAAGACAAGCAATGTCAAATACCAGAGCATGTGATGCCAGCCAGCCTTACAAGAGGCAAACCTAAGTGTCTCTCTTCAGAGTTGTGTATGACTGTGTGTGCGTCCGTGTGTGTGAGTGCCTGTGTGCGTGTATGAGAGTGCCTGTGTGTGTATGTCTGTGTGTGCACATGTGTGTTTATGTGTGTGTGCATGTGTGCACGTGTGTACATGAGTGCGTGTGTACAGACAGATGTACACGTACCATACTTGAGTCATTACAGCACAAAACTTTCCGGCAATTATTTCAAGGTACAAAGGCCATTTGATGTTTAGGGGTGTCCAGGAAAAGGGTGTTGTTTACCCTTATTCCATAATTGTACCCCAAAACTCTATCACACATCAGCAGACCTTAGAAGGGAATATGTCAGTAGTTTAGCTGAAGGTCTACCCTTGGCATTTCTTTGTCCCTTTGCTTCCTTAGGCTCTATCATCAAGCTTATTCTCCCATTATCATATTACCTGCAAACTGGAAACTGCACCCAAAGTATTAAATTATCATATTTATCTGCTAGAATACAGCAGAAAATATATTAAGCTTTATATCATAGCACATCAGGAGACACCGAACAGTGAGGTGCTCCTGCTAGTGAGGCTAAAATTGCCTGCTGCATTAGGAGTGGGAGTCTGCTCTATACAGATAGGAAATAACTTCAAATTGACAAATTATTTTCCAGGCTCTGAGTCTTTGTGCTAATATCCTGATTTAAAACCTACAACAAAGGTAAATAATGAATAGCAGAGTGGGTAAGTCTGATCCCAGCAGCCAAGGGAGTCACAGTACATGGAGGAGAAGGAAGGCAGACAGAGGAGCACAGCATCCAAAAGCCTGTGACATCCCAAAGTGATGGGCAGAGTGATGAAGTCTGGTGGAAACTCACAAGCCAGGGACATTGGGAGTCTGAGTTACTGAAGTCAGCACTGGGCATTTTGTAGTCCTTTGTTGTCTTGAAGCTGCAAAGCTCTTCACAGGGGATGATCCAGGATTCCGACTTCTCGTCTTAGTACTCAGTAGCCACAGTGGTAATGCCAGGCTTACACATGCAAATCCTTCAGAAATAGAAACTGACTTGGTCCTCCCCAGAGGAGCCTGGTGGTGGAAACTGTCACCCCAATCAAGCAGCAACCAAGTGCTTTGGTCCCCTCTTCCCATCCATCTGTTCGGTATGTTCACCTGGGACGTGAGACTGACCAGGACTCCATGCCAGTGATGCTGAGACATCAGATGAGGTCCTTCTGGGTATTCACACCACCAGACCAGTGTGTGATCCAGTCACCTCGTCAAGCGTGACAGTCCATGTCGGGTTGTTCATTTTGTCAGAATGTGAAAGATAAAGGAAAAACGTGATGCTGTTGATCCTCTGAAACTTCCCATCACCCCTACCAGGTAAAGCAGAGGTTCAAAAAGCCTCCAGGACCAACGTGAGAAACAGAGTGGCAGCGTTCTTCTGCGTGCTGAATGAAAAGGCTCTATTGCACAGTTCACGGCCATCAGTCACACACTATTCCATGACTTCTGTGTAAAAGATCCAGCCAGGGCTGGGGTGGGGTGGGGGGTAACTCAGTGGTATAGCATTGGCCTAAAGTGTGCAATACCCTGGGGTCCATCACCATCACCATAAAGAAACTAAAAATAATAGATTATCAACCAGGTAAACTTTCTACTAATGAACACTAAGTTGGAAAATAAATGGAACAAAGAGAGAGAGAAAGAGAGAGTGTGTGGGTGTCATGAGGGAACGGGCCAGCTGCTGCCCCATCTGCCAGAGCAGCTGAGAAGCCATATCTGCGCTGCCTTTAGAACCAGAGCCATAGATGTGTGTGCGCTGCAGCTGGAAGGTGTGCATGCCACGCTGGCAGCAGTCGTTAGTGAGCTCTGACCTGGGGGTGAGCTGGGCGTGACTGGGGTCACTTTCTCGTGGTTCCCTTCCTTTCATTCGTGGTCTTCCTGCGCAGCAGCCAGCTCCAGCTGCCATTTCTGCAGTATCCTTCCCTTTTCGCCCGGCACCCCAGCCTCGGTGCTTTAGGAAAGGGCTTCTTCCGTAAAGACCACAGAGATTTTCTTCAGATTTCTCTTCTCTGCAGGAAGCTAAAGATGCTTCTTTAAATTTTTCTTGATAGCTCTACACCTGGGTAAAATGACCTGAAAAGTCAGTACAGAGGAATAGCTTCCCTTGGTACCCTCTGGCAATGGTAATTAAAGTTCACAGGGGCCCATCTTCATTCCCTATTAACACTTACTTCCATAAGCATTAAATATTCACGGCAGGCACTGTATGTTTCTTTCACATCCCTCAGAACTTCTCTCTCACTCTGAGGGCTAAAGCCTGGCTGCGCCCCTTAATTGCTCTACCCAGAGTTAGCTTGCGATTAATGAGCGACTGCTTGATTCTGTTCAGCAAACCAGTTATATTTGAACTTTCCACCCAGGGGTCCAGTGCTGGACCCAACACAGGCTGTCTTGCTACAGGATCCATTTTTGGCTTGGACAGGCTTCCTACAAACCATGACTAATATTCCTCTCAATTTGCCTTTTCTAACCTTAGCAGTAGATCCACCATCTCTGTATCAGGAGAACAAAAATTCCCATAGAACCCTGACGCTGTCCTAAAAAGACCCACTGCAGATTAAGTCTGAAAAGGGGGGCTTAAATAGCAATCACTAAACTGACCAGCATGCAAAGAAAAGGGAACCCTTAGATCCTGTTCATGGATGTAAATGAGCCCTTCCACTGTGGAAATCAATGCAGAGGAACCCCTGAAAATAATCCACCATGTGACCCAGTTGTACCGTTCCTAGGTGTTGACTTGAAGGGCTCAGGACCAGGGAGTCAAAGACACTTACACATCCGTGTTCACAGCAGCCCTGTTAACAACAGCTAAGTCACAGAACCAAGCCAGGAGTCCAGGAACAGGAATCAATGAAGCAAACGCCACACATACATGCGCACGCACACACACACTAGAATTTTATTCAGTCACGAAGAAGGCAATTAAAATGGGTGCGACTGCAGATAATCATATTAGTTCAGCTAGATAAAGAGAGACCGAGATCACGTGTTTTCTCATTTATGGTTACTATATTTTATATAGGCACATAAAGTTATGTATACATGTATATAAAATAGAAAAGTAAACCCGAAATTGTCTAGGGCAATGATAGGATCAAATAGGAAGGGGGGGGGCAGGAGAGGATGATATGGGAGAACAGGTTAAAGTGTATACTTATATAAAAATATTGTTATGAAACCCAGGAGTATGTACACTGAGTATATACCAGTTTTTAAAAAGAAGAATAAAAAGATTAAGGATGTTTATTTAGCTCACAGTTTAGGGTCCCAAAGAAGCAGGCTGTAATGTCAGTGATGAAATGGACTTGCCAAGGAGTGAGAGCAAGCAAGTAAAGAAAGAGCCTAAGCTTCCTTCTTCCCTATCCTGACATCGGCTGTTAGCAGAAGGTGTGGCCCAAATCAAAGGTGGATCTTCCCACCTCAAAGATCCAGGATAGAAGCGGGTCTTCCCACTTCAAAAGATTTAATTAAGAAAAATTCGCTCACAGCTGTGCCCAGCCACTTACATGTTAGTTGATTCCAGATGTAGTCAAATTGACACCGAGAACAGCCATCACAGAAGCTTAAGGAAGAAAAGGGTTCAGAGTTTGAGGATCCATCCATCATGGAAGGAGAGTGTGAGGCAGGAGCATGGGCTGGTCACACTGTATCCATAGTCTAAAAACAGAGAGAGGGATGGTGTGCTCAGCTAACATTATTTCCCTTTTTATTTAGTCCAGAACCCCAGCTCATGGAATAGTATTTCCCATGTAATTTAGGGTGACTGTCCACCTCTGTTGAGCTAATCCAGTAGCTCTCTCACACGTATGCCCAGAAGTTTGTCTTCCAAGCAATCCTGACAAGTTGACAATCAGTATTAATTATCACAGGGATGATGAGAAAAAGCCTGCAGAGTGAAGATGGTCCACACTTGTAAATGTCAGTCTTTGGTGTAGGAGGGTCGTCTGTTGATGTGTTACTTTCATTGGTTAATAAAGAAACTGCCTTGGCCTTTTGATAGGACAGCAGCTTAGATAGGCAGAGTAGACTGAACAGAATGCTGGGAGAGAAAAAGCAGAGTCAGGCAGACGCCATGAATCTTTGGCCCTAGATGGACAGAGGTTAGAATCTTCCCAGTATGCCACCACCTCGTGGTGTTACAGAGATTATTAGAAATGGGTTAATCAAGATGTGAGAATTAGCCAATAAGAGGCTGGAACTAATGGGCCAGGCA
>LOEQ01002328.1:180060-190233 GCA_001685075.1 Bramus lutescens | reverse complement strand
CTAATGGGCCAGGCAGTGTTTAAAAGAATACAGTTTCCGTGTAATTATTTCGGGTAAAGCTAGCCGGGTGGTGGGAAGCAGCCCACCACTCCTATTACAACAAGTCCTTTTGAGAACTCACCTACTTCTCCAGTTTGTACAACACACACATGGACAGGCACGCACATGCACGCACACACACACACACTCGCACACGCGCGCACACATGGGCACAGACATGCACACATGTTCTCACACACACACTCGCATACTCTAATATTAGACAATTCCCTGGTGAAATTCCCCATAGCATCTAATGAGTGAGATTTATTTATGTGCATGTATTCCATGTGATTATCTGCAGGCACCCCAGCAATCTGTCCAATGAAAACCACCAAAAATGCTTGCAGTGATAATAGTCCCATCTCCAGCATTCTGCCTCACTCCCACACCCACCCTGATAGAGTTTGTCCAACCCCACATCAGAGGACCCCATGCAAATGAGGAATCCGAGGCTAACACCTTGTGATGTATTTCAGAATCATTCACAGCATCTACGATAGGAAAAAAAAAGCATGGATCAATGTAATCTCTCTCCACTTTTTTACTAGTCAGGAATGCCAAACAACACACGCCAGAGACAAAGATCCTGAAGGAGCAGGTGGATCGCAAGATCATTTCCCAGGCAATAGGTATTTCCCCAGGAAATCTGATCAGATGTGAATAACGTGTAGTTTTCAGGGAAGAGGAAAGGAAGGAGGCTTTCCTGCATGCTCTGGTAGTGACGCAGCCTTTAGCAAGCACCGTAAACATCTTGCGGTCTTTGTACAGCTTTAATGTTATCAACAGCCTTTCTGTGGAGAGCAGAAATAGGTACCCACTGCTCTCTGCTGCTTCCACTGAAGAAGTCATGTCAACAAATTTAACTGGCATGTATTTGCTGTGAGTCCTGCATCCAGGCTCCCTGGGCTTCCTGCATGACCTGGTCAAAGAGAGTCTTGCTTTGATGGAAAGCAGAATAGTGAGCTGCATGTTTCTGTCTACCTTTTAGACATGGTGGTGCCCAACGACACAGACGTACATTTAATCCATGCTCCCTCATGACTCGGTAGGTGACTTAGCTGCCAGAGTGACTCCCCCACCTCACTGTGGTATTTCCCAGCAGTCTCAGAATGAGAGGGAAATGCATCCCCTCTACAAAAAAATCTAGCCTAAGGAGGATTCAGCCAAAGACGTTTCCTGCTCTGTCTCAGAGGAGCTTAGCAATGCTGTCGTTCCTCCTCAGTCTCTCTTCAGTGTCCAGAGCGGTGCTGCCCATCCCAGGGAAGCTCTACAGGAAGCTAGGCCAAAAGGGAGTAAATGACAGTCCTCTGGGTGTCATGGGCTGACAGGGGTGATGGGGAATCTGCAGCAGGTCAGTTGTGAGACCATCTATCTGGGGGACAGTCAGCAACCCATCCCCTCCTCCACCTGCCACGGAATCTGCCTCAGGTTCTGCTGGGTACCAGGTGGGCAAGTGCGAGCCTCCGCGAGCATCTGCAGTCCCCACAGAAGTAGGGGCTTCATTTTATGTGGCACCAGGATGCAGAAAGCATCAAGCCCTTGTCCACGTTCCAGAGTGTAATAACCAAGTAAATGGGCCAACTTGTCTGGGTATTGAGGTGTCCAGATAGCTCAATATTTTTCTAGATGTTTCTGTGAGGATGTTCTATGTGAGGATGGCATTTAGCTTGGTAGACTACATAAAACAGATAAGCCTTCTGATGTGTGTGGGCCACATCCAGTCAGCAGGACATCTCTCCAGACCAGAGAGCATTCTTCCCTTGACAGACTTTCAGCTTCCCCAGCTGCCAGACTCAATGTAAAACACAGGTTTCTGGAAGCTTGAATCTGCTGGTCACCAGACTGGAGCCAACTTTCAGGTCCGTGGGATCCAGTTTGTTCTCTCAGACTGCAGATCTTGAGACCCACCAGGCTCCATAACCACATAAACTAACTCCTTTTAATAGCATCCCCCCACGCACCATGTGTGTGTGTGTGTGTGTGTGTGTGTGTGTGTGATATACACAACCTATTAGTTCTGTGTCTCTGTAAACTTGAAGACTCCTGAGGCACCTTTGCCGCCTTGAGGGTTATCTTGTCAAGCACTCCTTGCCCCTGAAGAAACTGAGATATAAAATTTAGTGCTCCGGAACTCTGTAGCCTGCTATCCACCCCCTGATCAGCCCTCTTTGTAGGTGCGAAGGCTGCCGACATGAGTTATAGAGGCCTCTCAGAAGCCTGTGGAGCCAACCCTGCAAGCCGGGCTCCCTCATTCGCCAGCTGGGACCGATTCTTCAGCTATGAGGTAAACCTATGTGTTCGCAGCCTCCTATGTAGATTATAATTTATTATGCTTCTACAGACTGCCTACATTTTATCATTTGTATTGATTTGTATGTAATTAATTCAATTGGTATCTCAACTGTCAAATAAAACGCATATATGATTCCTTTGTTCGCTTGGTTTTAGATGGAATTTTTGATTGGTTGGCTGGTTTGGGGAGGTTCGTTTATTTGTGTTTTGTTCTGCTTTATGTTTTGAGATAAGGTCTATTCTTGTAATCCTGCCTGGCCTACCCCTATGTAAATCAGGCTGCATTTTCCCAGTGAAGAAGTTGGGCCTGGAACTCACAGAGGTCCTCTTACGTCTGCCTCTTGAGTGTTGGGATTAAAGGTGTACACTGCATGCCCACATGATTCTTAATACTGACACAGTTGCAACTTAAAAGTAAAATCCTTTTCTCAAGACTTGTAACAGATGAAACAGCTGTCTGCTTAGGCAAATCATTCACAGACTTTTGATGTTGTAAACAAACAGCACAGGATGCACCAGGCCACTCAGAAGCTGCTGCTTTTTGCAGCTTTCAGCAGCCGATGTGACTAAAGCACAATCAGAAATATTAAAATAGTGAGTCATGAGGACATCAGACAGCACTGAAAGGGAAGAAAGTCAGGAAAAGGAGAGAGAGAAGTCTTCCAGAGAAACAAACTATGAAGTCAACGCCCAACAGAGAGAAGCTTGGAAAAAAAGAAGGAGCTGGAAAGACAGCTCAGTCGTTGCAAGCACCTGTTGGTCTTCAACAGGACCTTGGTTTGGTTCTAGCACCCACATCAGATAGCTCACAATCACCTAATTCCAGCTCTAGGGATCTCACGCCTCCAGCCTCCGCGGACACCTGCATTCATGTGCACACACCCAGGTGCAGACACACTCACCTAAGCATCATTTGAACTAATAGAAAGAAATCTTTTAAAGGTAGAGAAATGGGACCAACAACGATAGCAAAGATGCCTACCAGGGTAAGAACGGGCAACATAGTGAATGAGCATGAAACACCAAACAGAAATCAAAAACTGAATCTTACGATGATGCCAGCAGCTCCCAGGAGAATCAAGGACCCCTGTGCAGAAAGGGCATCGCCAGAACAGCACCAGCTTGAGCACAGAGAGAAAGCATTGCTGGTACAAGCCAACTGGAAAACGCCGTCCCCCTAGAAGGCCTTTAAGTAAAAGACTCAATGAGGACAGGGTGAGAAAACCGCTTTTAGGTCAATTCTCTGAAATCCACTTCCCATTGACCTCTTTCTGGGAAACTAACGCATCTGTGTCCTGATGAAATATAATAATAGCTCGTGTGTGAGTAGCACTTCCTGGACCAGATACTGTTCAAACTGCTTTACAAATTCAGATCGATTGATTTACTCTTTACCCCAGGCCTGGGAAACACCATCATTATCACCATTTTCCCAGTGAAGCTGGGCCTGGAAACGTCAGGTGCTTTGCTTGTGTCTTGCAGTGAGCGAGGCGCGGTGGAAGCCAGAATGAAACTAAGAAGAATAAACGGGCTGGAGAGACTGGCAGTAAGGGCGCTGGCTGCCTTTACAGAGGACTCTCTACAGAGTGCTCGCAGTGGTCTGTAACTCCAGTTGAGGGGAATTTGACCTTGGGCCTCTTCAGACACACAGTGCACAGATAGGCATACAGGCAAAATTCCCACACTTATAAAAATAAACAAATCAACAAATATGTTTTCAAAGAATAAAGATCAGGAAAGGGGGCCGGGAAGGGGGTGGCAAGCGTGGCCCAGTGTTGTTCAGCACAGCTGTCTAATCTGGAGGTGAGGGACGGAGGAACCTGACTGCTGAACTGTCACATGCATCTGCCTCTTGGGAAAGCAGGGTTGGTCAGTGTGTGACCAACAGGTTGGAGGGAACTCCTATTACATCCTTCTACAACTAAGGCATAATTGTGTAAATGCTGATCATTGGTTCTGTGAATGAAGGCAATTGTATGTAATGAGGGGCAGAAGGAAGGCAGCGTTAAAAAAGGGTATCTCTTCATCAGAGTTTAAAGACAAACAGGAAGACAACTGAATGTATGGAAGCTAATCAAGAATGTCAGAAAGGCATTCTTTAGCTAAAGGGCAGCCAACAGTGGGGTACGTTACAGGTGGTTTAATATTTGTCTTTAGAAAACAGATTTGGGTGGGGAAACAAAGGGAAAATTTAGTAGTACCTAACTCTTTAAGTTGTAGTAGTACAGATAAAAAAGTTTGATTGCTGGGCTGGAGAGATGGCTCAGAGGTTAACAGCACTGACTGCTCTTCCAGAGGTCCTGAGTTTGGTTCCCAGCAACCACATGGTGGCTCACAACCATCTTTACTGAGATCTGGCGCCCTCTTCTGGCCTGCAAGCACACATGGAAGGAAGGTTGTATACATGATAAATAAATAAATCTTTTTTTTAAAAAAAAAGTTTGATTGCTTTTTCAATTAGGTACAAAAAAAATAAATAAAGATGACTACCAAGATGAGACATGCCTGCTTTAGGTTTCAAAAATCCAGAAATGCTGCTGACTTTTGAAGTTGCTCAAAGGAATGGAGATGAGGCTCGGCGGTCAAGCACTCTTGCGCTCTTCCAGAGGACTTGAGTTTGGTTGCCAGCTCCAGGGGATTGGACTCCTCTGGTCTCCAGGGGCGCATGCACTCTCAGGTACATACCCTGTGCAGGTATACACAAAGACACAGCTGAAAATGATAAAAAATTAAATCTTTTTAAAGGCTACTTAAATACAGAGGTAGGTGGTGGTGGCAGCTCATGTCTTTAGGCCCAGCATGCAGGAGACAGAGTCAGATAGATCTCTGAGTTCTAGGCCAGACTAATCTTCAAAGTGAGTTCTGGGACAGCCAGGGCTACTACACAAAGAAACCCTGTCTTGAGCAACAAAAAGCAAACAAAAGGGGAGGGATTGAAAAAGTAATTAATTTTACAAACTGTGGCCACCTGTAATTCCAGCTCCAGGGGATCTGACCCCCTTTAGCCTCCACAGACACTGCAATCGTGATTAAAAATACAAATAAATATTTTAAAAACCTAGAACAGAAAGAAAACAGCCCTATGTCTTATGTGAATATTTGCTTTTAATAAGTGACTAAAATCCAATATAATACAATTCTTTTGAAAAGAATTGATTTCACTAGTTTTGCTGTACTGGGATTCTTCCCAAAGTCAATAGGCTAAAGATTGGAAAGCCGCTGCCTAGAAACTGCCCAGTGTGGTGGGAAGAAACTGCATGCTAACATAAAATGGGAAGAAACAGACTGCCTGCCCCCTCCAGTGTTTAAGTCCAAGAAGACAAAGGGAAATCGGGGGAGGCGTTGGCGGGCCAGTCCTTGGTGCATGAAGAACCTGAGAAAGTCCACTGAAGGCCCCCACACTCTCATTCTGCCCAGCTCAGCTGCCCCAAAGAACTCTGGGAATTTCACATCATGGGGCGACTTGATTGAACCCTTTCTCCGTACTCATAATTTACTTAAATACCAAAAATGCTGTAAGCTGTTGACAGTTAACACGGGTGACCCCATTTGTGTCTCTAAGCTCTCTCTGAGTGCTTCCCAATGCATTATTACCTCACCTCATCTCATTACGACCGGGTCTTAAGAAAATGACATTTCTCAAAATGAAATGTTACGTGGATCACAGCTGCAAAGTGCCGAGAGAAGGCAGCCCGCAGTCCAACACCCACAGCAGACAGAAAGGTAAGAAATCTGTTCTCAGAACATGAAGAGGACACATCTGTGCGTTACAGACTCCCAGCACCAGCGAGGGCCCTGGAAGGGATTTCAGGTCCCGTTTCAAAGGGACTGCAGATTTCTGAACACCCCATTGCAAGATCCTCCCCCAAATCACCACACATCAGTACGTGTAGTGACTTTTAATACAACCGCTGGAATCTGTGGGATCTTTAAGACCCTGAAGCTGCCTGCAAAGGAGAAGGGAGTCTCTAAGGAGATTTTATTACCCCTTTTCAAAGGAACGTTACAAAGTCTGTGCCAATACTCAAGAGTGATCCTGGAGCTTGTTGTGCTAGAGTTTGGGAAGATGGTTGAACAGTTCTGCAATAGATCTTCTAGAACAGCGGTTCCCAAACTTCCTAACTTTGCGACCCTTTAATACAGTTCCTCATGTTGTGGTGACCCCCAACCATAAAATTATTTAATTGCTGTTTCATAACTGTAATTTTGCTACCATTATGAATTGTTATATAAATATCTGATATGTAGGATATGTGATATGCGAACCCCTTAGGAACCCACAGGTTGAGAGCCACTGCTTTAGTCTCTGTGTGCAGTAAGGGTCATCAGTGATAACCCATGGGGCCCTAGAACAAGACTCAGAAGGAACTCCAAGGACGCCCAAGAAGAGAACATACCGTCTGTCAAAAATCACGGCAGTGGTCTTAGGGTGTCAGCTGTAACAGACTGCAGGACAACCTAATGCTCCAGCCTGGTGACCTGAGTCTCTGTCAATCGGTCCCCTCTACTGTCTCTGAGAGTGCTGATTTATGCTACAGCTGGCCCGGCCCTAGACAGCTTCCAGATGGCCTCTCTTGCCAAAGTAGAGAACACCCATACCCTACACCTGGGCCGAGTGAGCGGCATTTGGGTGTGAAGTCTTTAGTGCCTCACTTGAACACAATCTCTTTTTTAGATTCAGGAAGCCACTTTCCTGACTTGGTGGGAAAAAAAATATTTGTTTCCCAATATTGCTCCCCCTGCCTCTGTTCATCAGGGACTCACAGCAACTGGGGGGTAGATGGAGAATCTCTTATCATTGATTTGGCTTCCCTGCTATTCTGCTCTATACATAACCAGCAGGCCTGTGAGGTTACCCAGCTCTGCAGGCCCAGCCCACATCCAGCCCCCAGGGTCCTGCCACCCCATAAAATGAAATTCTATTGTCCCGTGAATGTTTATTCATCAAACGTTTATGAAGCCTGCTGTTACTCAAACAAGATGCTATGGAAAAGGACACAGATGAAACCCAGAGAGACTCCTCTCAGCCACATGTTGACAACCTACTTGTCACCATTTAAAGCCACCTGCTACTTCCCTGTATGCACAATGTATATATTTCTTTATCTTAAATTATCTGTTGGCTGAGGAGGATTGTAGGCAGGGTTTCCTGAGGGTGGAGCCCTTTCATACCCAACACCAATAATCACATGAGTCTTCATAGCCTTGTGGCTGTAGAACTCAAAATTCAGTCACTAGAGCATGAGACTCCTAATTTCAGGGTTGCGGGTTTGTGCCCCATGTTGGGTGCCAAATGAAGCACAATTAATAAAAACTCAAAGAGCGATATTGGGGTTCAACCTGAAGACCTGAAAAGCAAAGCAGCCATTGGTATTGTTGAGGGCCTCTGGTTTCTGCTTCACTATTGATGCTAGGCTCTCACTGGAATGCCTCTTGCTTATCCTGCCGTTGCCTTGTGCTGTGGAGATTCTGCAGGTTTGGGTCTGCAGGACCAGTCTCTTCACATGTCCAGCCGATCGCAGATGGGGGTGACCAACCTTTGTCCTCACCACCATAGTGCCCTCTCCTGCATTGCCCTGGCCTAGTTCACCCCTTACAGTGATGAGCAAGGAGCCTGGCCAGTTTCCCTGCTTTCGTGTCCTCAGGGCCTGTCTCCCACGCCTACACCTTCAGGGCCAGCTCAACTGTGTTGCCCAGATGTGGCGGGGAGGGGGGTCACTCTTCCAAGTGCTGCAGCTGATGAGGGGCAGGGAGAGCTCTCCCACTCTTATGGTCTTGGGGCCAGTTCTCTCACCTACTTCAGATGTTGATGGGTTGGGGGGAAGGGCATCTCTCCCCAGCCCATGTGGCTACATGACAGAGGAGTAATAGGCACAGCTCTCCCATGCTCACAACTTCAAGGCTGGTCACCCACATCTCCAGCAATGGGGGCTCTATTGTGCCATCCTCATGAGGTGCAGGACTTGCTCTCCTGAGTGCAGCACCTGTTGGTAAGAAGGGACAGCTCACCTGCTCTTGTGACCTCAAGATAAAGGATTTCTTTTGGCTCCTATTTTTAGAGATTTTGGCCCACGGTCAGTTGGCCTTGTTGCTCTGGGACCTATGACAAACCAGAGCATCAGAGCATGGTAAAGCAAAAAGTTCTTCCATGGCTGGAGAGAGAGGCCAGTTTCCCATAATCCCCTTCAAGGGCATATCTGATGACCTAATGGCCTAGGTGTTAGCCATAGCAGCTTCTGCCAGCTCCCAGTAGCATCCAGCTAGGAACAAAGCTCACACATGAGCCTCTGGGGGACGGACCCAAACAATGGCCTACATAGAGCCCCACTTTGTCTTCTCTGGATGTTGTTGTGCAAGTCTCGAATGCCCCTCTGATTCTGTCCCTTCAATACACAGCACTCTTCTCTTCCATTCCCCCCACTAACACACAGCCGCTTTGCCTGGCTGGTGAGATGTCTGTGCTGCCTCCTTTAAGGAGCGTGCCAGCCCTGCCGGTCTCTTTAAGGATCTTCGACCTTAGTGACTGCTTCAGGCACAGCAAAGGTTCTCATTTCATACATATTCAAGGTAAGGAAGCCAATTTCCAAAAGGCAATTCTTTCCCAAGGTGACACAGCCAATTAGATTCTGACCATGGGCCAAAAGCCACATCTCCCTCCTCCCGGTTCAGTCCTCACACTCAGCGATTAGACCGAGCATCAGGTGCCATGTTGTGCTTCGTGGCTTCTAGATCCGATGGTCCCACTTTCTGTCCTTCCTGTCAGAAGCCAGCACTGCATCCAGGGAGCCTGGCTGACCAGCCTGCCTCATTTCCGTTTCATCTTGACCTCTAACCTGTTGTCCTGGACCTCAGATAAAGAAATGATTAAGAAACAAGAGTGAGAGAGGACCCCATTCTGGTTTACCTTCTGATGCTGTGATGAAACCCCGGGCCCAAAGCAACTTGGGAGGAAAGGGTTGATTTCAGCTTACACTTCCGGGTTACAGTTCATCACTGAGGGAAACAAGGGCAGGAACGGAATCAGATGCCATGGAGGAGTGATGCTTCCTGACTGCCTCCCTCTGCCCTCCTGGGCTTGCTTTCTTGGCTCTCCTACCTAGGGATGGCACCACTCACAGTAGCCTGGGCCCCTTCCATCAATTAGCAGTGAAGAAAGAATGCCCCACAGACACATACACAGGCCAGTGGCTGGAGACAATGCTTCCGCTGAGGGTCTAGCTCACATCAGGTGACTCTGCCTCATGTCGAGTTGACAAAGCTTAACAACTCAGACCCGAGCACGTGCTGTCAGAGTGCATGGCTATCAATCACTCTGTGCTGTCTGGAGGGAGACGGAACATTCCCAGGTTTCCAGACACTGAACACTGGATAGGTGGTAAGAGCCCAGGAACGACTGCTCACACTCTCTCTTCTCTCTCACACCACTGAGAAATTACGCAACCACACACACACTGTGCGGCTTCGAGCCTGGGAATGCCGTCTCTCACCTCTCACTAATGTGCCGGAGACAGTAAAACAAGTTTATCACGGTGTGTTCAATCAGCCTCATTAACACGTGCATAGAGAGGGAAGAAGACTGGAATAGGCCAAACGGCCATATGCTCCCAGTAAAACACAACTGTGTGTGCAGGCTCAGAAACACTGTGTGCTTCAACACAAACACACACAGTAATGGAGCTTCTCAAGTTCCTGAAACTCAGATTCATCAGAGTCCCCACTCCTCGGGGAAGGGGTAGCTGGATCAGGCCTAACCCACAGAATTATATCTCCTCTGACCTAAATCTCTCTTCTCCTTCCTGCCTCCTCTCTCTCTCTCTCTCTCTCTCTCTCTCTCTCTCT
>LOEQ01002328.1:147348-164247 GCA_001685075.1 Bramus lutescens | reverse complement strand
ACACACACACACACACACACACACTACATACATTACACATGCTTACAGCTCTCGTACTTGCCTAGTACTTTGACAACTGTTCCAACTTTGGCCAATGCTCCACCTCAGTCCCTCACTGCACTGCTGAGCACAAAGGCCTGGTCCCAACACAGACATCACTGTTCACTTACCTGGTCATTCCTCTTAGAACCAGCTAGACTGCCTAAGAGCAGGCCCACATACCAGTGAGCGGCTCTCTAATAGTCTCTTGGTAACTTCTGTACCTGAGTTCCAGCTGCCCACAGAGATGACTGACTTGAGAACGCTCTATTTGATGTCTACCTTCCCCTAACCTTGCCTGCATCTCCTTTACTAACTTACAGAAGAATCAGCTTGGAGTGGGAGATCCAAATTAAAATAATGGCCCAGCAAAGACGCCCCTTCTGGTATCTACCTGCCCCTGACTCCACTCCACAGAGGCAGAGACTAAGTGGCTGGCCTCTGGACTGCAGCTGTGCCCAGCCTCTCACCAGGCTGGACAAGCCAGCTCTCTCCCATAGAGGGGATCTTCTTCCATTGCAGCCTGAACATTTCAAGCGCAGAACGTGAGACGCCCAACTCAGAGGATCCTCCCAAGCCCTCCAACTGTGCGAGCAAAGTCACAACCCCTCTTGTGTGATGACAGTTGAAGGGTATTAACACAAGATCAAAGGTGACCATTAAAATCTCTTCTGTGAGGTCGGGCCAGTCAGGACAGATACCAACACTGAAAATCAGTGTGGCAGTACAGATGTGAAACATGCAAGGGACCTCTCCAGTCAGGGGATGGACCAGGCAAAAGGAGGCCAGAAGCAGGCTGGCCAGTCAGGACCCTTTGGAATAATGACCAGAATCATCTGAGGATTAGCAGAGAGGCCACCCCAGGCTCTGCTATCAGACCTTAAATAAGAGTCCCTGGGCCAAGCAGTGTGTATGTGAGTGTGTGTACGTGTGTACAAGTGATGACTGTCCACACTCAAGCTGAAACGCCAAGTAAATGCTAAACCAAACCTGTCTTTGGTCTTTCAGAGACCTGTGGCATGAGGGTATCCTGCTCCATCTTCTACGAAGTGCCTCTGCCTGACCACCCCAGGTGTCAATCTTTCAAGTACCCCTAAGTGCTTCTGGTAGCAAAGTTCAAAATGTGGGAGGCAGAGACACCACCGTGGGCACGCAGCAGGCCTAGCCACCTTGCTTTCATCTTCTGGGCTAACTTTCAGCCCAGTCAGTGTTCATGCAGAAACTGTCTCTCCAGAAGAGAAAGGATGCTTCTGAACTCCTGCAGGAGGGAGTCAGTGGGCGAAACAGTGGGAAGGACAGCAGCAGCTGTTTCCTCTCTTCTCCCAGATGGAGATGTCATTACCTTCTCCCCAGGCTACTGCTGCATTACGGGCAGCAAAGAAAAGGGCCCGGCCCAGCACCTGGCCCTGGGGACTGTTTCTAGGCCAGGTGACCCAGCGATTTAGTTGTTATTTCATTCTCTCCTCCTTCAGTCCTCTGCAAACGCCGTGAAGAGGAAGACCACCCAGACGTTCTTTTTCCTTTCCTTTGAATAATGAGAAAATGGCCAAACTACGATGATCAGAAAAGGGGACAGAGTCTGCGTGATTGCTACAAGGGCTGAATTCTGCCCTTCAGACAGGAAGGCAAAGGAAAAATGTGCTTTGTCTATGTGCTCCAGCAAAGGTTTAATTAGGAGTAATCTCGGGGCCAAGCAAGGTCATTAGTACATTAAGCAGGACTGACGGTCTAATAGCCAAATTTAACCACTTGGAACCACGAGTGAGTGAGGCAGCTGGGTGGCTACGATGCTGGTGTTACCTCTCCCTAGTACACTGCGACAGGGTGCTTCACTGAGCCTGTGCACTCCCAAAATAAAGACTGGTCTTCCTTGCAAAGTTTAGCTGAGTTCTGGCCAAAGACGTGTAAGAGGAAGTGGTATACGGTGTCACCTAAGAAGCAACTTCTCTCTCCTGCAGCTGGACCTGGCGGCTTGAGCTGCAGCAGCTTAGGCAATGGCTGAACCTGAGAATGGAGACAGAACACAGGATCCCCTGTGCTGGCATTATCACGTAAACCTGAGACCTTTTACCCAGGGCTTCACATGAAAGAAACCAACGGTTTTCAGGCAGTTGTTGGTTTGGATTCTCTGTCCTTTGCAGCTCATTCTAATCCAGACATAATCATTTCAGGTGGCACAGCACACAATTATCTGTGAAATGCTCAGGTTCTTACATTTTTTGTTTACATCAAAATCAGGCACTAAGATACTTGGGTTCCCTGTGTCTTCTGGCTCTACTATCTAGCAGCAGAGGCCTTCCCTGATAAAAACAATTTCATCATGGTTATCACCTAACGGAAAATTTTAAAAATTAAAATAGTAAATATAGTTTTAATTTTTAAAGAAAAGAAACCTGCTTTGTGTGTGTAACAACAATCTCATTCTCCTTACTTGATTCTTGGAGCATCTCTGTATGTTTAACAGTTCTTTCATGCTTGCCCCCTTCTCCTCCTCCCCNCCTCTCCCACCCTCCCCCTCCTTCCCTCAGCTCTCTGCCCTCTCTCTCCCTCCCTCTTTCCTCTCCCTCCCTCCCTCTCCCTCTCCTTCCCTCTCTCCTCCATTTTTCTTCTCTCATTCCTTTTCTCTCCTTACTTTTTTTTTCTTCAGACTTTTAATGCTATCCACTTTTGAGAGACTAAGGGAAGACAACTGAGGGGAGGAAGAGGGTTTGATCATGTAAAACTGCAAACTTCTTCCAAGGGTTGTGACTCCAGGGAATCCCTAAAGCACCTGAGGCTCCTCACCCCTGGCAGGTGATTCTGTGTCCCCTTGATTCTGTGACAAGGTCAGCGGTAGCTGCCAACAGTCACCTGCCATTCACAGTCCCTTGTGACTGGTGTCACATGCTCCTCTCTGCTTGTTGACTCACAATCCTCCTGCTTCAGCCTCCTGAGTGCTGGGATTACAGACCTATGCCATAACTCTCATCTTGACACTATAAATTTTCTGTAATATCCGTGAAATCACAGATGAAATTATCAATTCAATTTTTTTCACTACATACTAAAATACAGGCTTTTAAAATGGGTGTATGCTATTGTTTATAGATTGGGTTCAAATTAGGATTAAAGACCTTTTGTTTGGCCAGAGGGTGGTTCCCAGGAAGGACCACCAGGGAACCAGGAAACATGAAGGCCATTATCTGAGGAGACTCTGTGAATGTAATCCTGCCACGCCCCGTACTGGACCTCAGATATCCACCCACTAACTTCCCCTCTTCATAGGTTGAACACTCTCATGGGTAAAGAATTCTCTTGCTGGCACTGCAAGCCTGCTGTACATAGTGAGCCAAGCCAGCTCCTGCCATCTGGGATCCCCCCCCCATCAGCACTCATAGACCTGATGGTTAGAAGTCATCAACAGAGAGAAAGGAGTGCCATGTTAGCACCCTCAGGCCACCACCACATTCGCTACATGTGTCAAACCACATGTCTCACCATTAGAGTGTACACGCTTCAGGATATGCCACTGAAATGACCTAAAG
Source organism: Bramus lutescens (assembly GCA_001685075.1). NCBI lineage: Eukaryota > Metazoa > Chordata > Mammalia > Rodentia > Cricetidae > Bramus > Bramus lutescens. Next base: position 160,684 of record LOEQ01002328.1, on the reverse strand, counting down.
AGAATGCTCAACTGCATAAATGGGCATTCTGGTCAGGTGGGATGGACACCTAACTACTTACCGTACTTCCTGAAATGCCAGGAAAGGTCCCTGTCCTCTCTCTCCGCATAGCTCACTTCTTTTCATGGACTGCACCATCGAAGTCCTTTCTGACTGCCAAGAGTAAAGAGTCCCACCACCAACACTGGGCACTTTATAAACATCAGCTCAGCAGAAGAGGCCAAGCCTGGAGCCAGGAAGCAATGTCTGTACTATTTACATCGCATACACCTTGGTCTTGATGGTAAAACCTGTCCTTGGCTATGTTCCCAAGGTTAGCAGTGTGCAGTCAACATGCATGGGACTGAAGCGTAAATAAAAACAGGCGGGTTTTGATGGAGGGAGAGGAGAAGAGACACAGAATTAAGGACAGGCTAATATTTGCAATTCTACTCCCAGGTGGCAAGGGGAAAAGGTAGGCAGAGACAGAATTAAGCAATACTCTCCTTGTGAGAAAGTTTTCCTCAGCGGGCAGTGGTTGTGCCTGCCTTTAATCCCAGCACTCAGGGAAGCAGAGGCAAGCGAATCTCTGTGAGGCCAGTCTGGTCTACAGAGTTCCAGGACAGCCATAGATACACAGGGAAAAACTATCTAGATAAACCAAAAAAATAAATAAAAATCAAAAAGCTTTCCTCCAGTCAGGGAGATAGCTCAGTGGCTAAAGTCACCTGCCATCAAGTCACATGATCTGGATTTAATCCCTGGGACCCACATGTTGAAATGATCAGTAACCCAGAAAGTTGTCTTCTGCCCTTCATACATGCGCCATGGCACTCATGCACGAACACACACACACATACACCATACATGCGCCATGGCACTCATACACGAACACACACACACACACCATATATGCGCCATGACATTCATGCACAAACACACACACACACACTAAATATGGTTTTTTAAAGAAAACTTGCCTATTTCAGGCTGTGGCAATACATCAGTTGGTAAAAGAATTTGCCACAGAAGGGAAGGATCGGAATTCAAATGCCCAGATACCACGGAAAAGCCAGATGTTCCGCGTGAGCAGCCGTATTCCAGCTCTCATACAGGGAGATGTGAGGAACAAACAGGAAGGCCAATGCCCAACAGGAAGTGCATGAGCCCCCTAGCCTGGTCTAGCCTGGTGTACATTAGAGAGTGTGCACATTTTTATATTAACACAGAGGAATTGACCTGTGTATGTACACACACACATATACATACACACACATACACCTGTAGTGAATGGGGAGCAGGCCTGCTTTTCGTCCCGCCTGGCTCCCGCATGGCTAGCTTAGCCCCGAAATAACAACACACAAATTGTATTTATTTAAGCACTGCCTGGCCCATTANCAGTTTTGTTTTGTGCTTTTAAATCGCTAAGCAAGCGCTTAAGAATCTAAGCTGGGACCTTCCTAGGTCAAAAACAGGCACCGTGGAGCTTCCCGGATCCGAGCCCAGACGGCTAAGCTAGCCGTCCGGGAGCCAGGCGGGACGAAAAGCAGGCCTGCTCCCCATTCACTACATACACCATAAAAAATTAAAGAAAAATTATCTTTTAAAATCTATTCCAAGTAAAAACCTGGAATAAATTATTTGGGGTGTAAAACGCACAAGGCATTTCTAAAGAGCAGAGCATGTGGTGAGCGGGGAGCTCTGACTGTGACGTCAGGACCTGGGTCTTGTGTGTGGGGAACTCTGACTGTGACGTCAGGACCTGGGTCTTGTGTGCGGGGAACTCTGTGACGTCAGGACCTGGGTCTTGCGTGTGGGGAGCTCTGACTGTGACGTCAGGATCCGGGTCTTGCGTGTGGGGAGCTCTGACTGTAATGTAAGCATCCGGGTCTTGTGAGCTCTGACGTCAGCATCAGGGTCTTGACTTACGATCTGCATCTTCATGAAGTCGGGAAACACTCCAGCTGATGGAAAAGGTGACAAATTCCACTCAGATCCTGACACTGCTCTGTGAACGGAGCACACATAGTACCGAGGAAGGCAGCCCCATCCAGGCTTTGCGCGAGCTATCTATACAGACTCTGTGTCCAGGCCTCTGAACCAGAATTCTCAAGCTTGGGACCTCAAACTATGAATTGCTAAGATTCCTTGTGAGACTCATTGCAGGTCAATAAGTCCACACTCTGAGGGTCCTTGCTACTGAGGAGGCAAAGATGACAGACACTGCCACATTCATCAAGGGCTTTGCCACCGCAAGCTGGGCAGGGACACACCACAAAGAATATAAATCGGGAGACAGGCATGGTATTACTCTGATGCCATCCTGAGAAGACTCCACATGGGAAATTGGGATTCATCTCTAGACCATGTCAGGCAGGTAGATCTATGAGGGGGAGCCAGGCATGAGGACGTGGATTTGAGGGTGGAATTCAGGAAATTCCTAAAAACTAGCAAGCAAACTTGTTTCTGCCACGCCCTGGGGGTGCACGACTTTCATCCCAGCTCTGGGGAGGCAGAAACTTGGATCTTCTGTGAGTTCCAGGCCAGCCTGGTCTACATAGTGAGTTCTAGGCTAACCAACCAAGACACAGTGAGACCCTGTCTCAAACAAAGTGGACAAAGAAAAAAGAAAAGAAAGGAGAGAAAAAGGAAAGAAGTAAGGGAGGAAGGGAGAGAGAGACAGAGAAAGAAAGAAAGAAAGAAAGAAAGAAAGAAAGAAAGAAAGAAAGAAAGAAAGAAAGNGAGGGAGGGAGGGAGGGAGGAAGCAGCTTGTTTTGACAGCAAAAAGACACTGAGAGGCTCTGAGAATCTCCTTGCCCCCCTTCGTGGGTGCAAGGAGACCATGACTGCCTTCCCACAGTTGAGTTACTGTGAGCACATACATGAAGACACACGTCTACAAGCTCCCCTCACAAGGCTCCCATCATCCACCACCTCCCTTTCCCCTGTCTGCCTGACTCCAGCATGGGGTATCTGTTTCTGTCGCTCCAAGGGTCTGCTTGGCTCTTACCCTCAAGAATGCACCGCCATATGGGACCAGGTATCAGGAACAGCCTCCCAGGAGCCAAGCAGGCCACAGGGCCAGCTGGCAGGCTCCACAGCTCTCAGCAAGGCCTGTTCCACTCTAGCCTGTCACTCACTGAATCTCCAGATACAACACTGTTGATGATGAGAACACGCGTGTGTGCACACACATGCACACACACATACGTACACACACACGATGAACGAGTGACTTTACAGACACTTTGATGCCACAACTGCTTGGCATGGTGGAGTAGAGTCACATACCAGAAATTTTTGCCAGATTCTTCACATATTTGGGTCATGTGACAGACTGCGCATGATTGCTCCTGTCCACCAGCAAGAACCTCACGGCCACCTCGTTAGATCCACCAATAACAACGGGGCTATTGTTGGAGCTGAGCAGCCTGGTGCAGTTTGGTGCTAACTTAAATGCTGCTCAGCTGAGGCAGCCGCATCTCTGTGAGTCGCAACGCCTCAGCGACATCCATAAAGTCAAACCCATATGGAAACAGCAGACTTTCTAGCCAGACGTAGTGGCATATGCTGGAAAGTCAATACTCTGGGGGCCGAGATGGGAGGATTGGAAGCTCAAGCCTGCCTGGGATTCACAGGAACCCTGGCTCAGAAAAAGAAGAGGAGGAGGAGGAAGAAGCAGAGGAGAAGGGGAGGAGGAAGAGGAAGAGAGGATGGCAAACAAAGCCCATACACTATAAATACACGACGTAGCCAGCAGCACAGGCCAGCCACAACCCTAGCCTAATTCAAGCATTGTTCATAGCTTTGGCAATCAAGTCACCTAAGGGAGGGGGGTGAAATGTGGTCTCCATGCTTGGTCATTCAAAATACACAGAATACACAAGAATTTTCCTGTAAAACTCTTTGCAAATTATAGAAATAAAAGCATAGAGAGCCTACTTAATAACAGGACTTATTTGGAGCAAAATGGGGTATCAATTTGTCTCAGAGACCCCTTGCTAAAGGGCCTCAAATTTAGCCCTCTGACAGTCTGTCAGTGACGCTGAGGGACACACAGACCAAGGCACTGAGAGCTGGGGGGAGAAAGGGCCATCATACAATTTTAAAGACGTTCCATTTCTGGATCCTTTCACCTTCCTGCATCAATATTGTAAAGCAAGCTTGCCAACTCCCAAATTCAAAACTAAAGAACCTCACAGTACTTTTGTGTGAAATCATTACATCGTGAAAGGCGAGCTACCTATCCCTACACGTACACTCCAACACTGTTTTTCAGTGGCCGTTTGCTGCCTTTCTCTATTTTTAGTAGAGCTAAGTCCCAGAAATTTGGAGGCTGGGGAGAAGGTTCAATGAATGAGTGCTACACAGGCGTAAGGACCTGAGTCCTAGTCCCGAGACACGCCCGCATTCATGCACCCAAGACTGAAAAATAATGAAATATGTCGCTAAACAGTAGAAGTGTCCCTGGCCTCATTTTTTTTTTTTAAGACAAATCCTTCATAGTGACAGCCTTAGAAGCAGAGTCTGCCAGGTCCTGTGCGCGGCTGAGAGAATCCTAGAGGCAAGTGGCTGGGGAGGCAGCGCCAGTGAGAGTTACTCTAAAGCGCTTTACTCTCCTGACTGCTAACAGGTTCCCACCACAAGTAAAAGGCTCCCACTCTCTTGTCAGACTTCCTTTACGCCTTCAGCTGACCTCCAGGTCTCACAGCCATCAAGACAGTTTCCCTATGAGGACTCACCCGCAGGCAGGTTGAACCCTGGATGCCTCCTAGGCATGTGCATTTTTGCCCGGCTAGGTTCCTCTGAAGCCAGCGCTCCGGAAGACCACAATTTCTCTATCATGGTCTGCCTTTGCTTTTGAGGAATTACTGAGATTCATGCCTTATAAAGACATGCATCTCCATACTTCAGCCCAATATCTGTACCCATAACACAACACCTGAGGCTTGATAATGCACATGGATGTCTTTGACTCGCGATTCTGTAGACTGGGAGCCCCGAGAAGATTGCCACGGTGGCAGCTGCCTCATTTTCCTTCAGAAAGAAAGAAAAGTAAGTTAGCATAGAAAATAAGGATTTCATTGTGACATTCTGCTGCATATGTGTGCCACACACTTTGTTCTAATTCATTTCCTCCTCCTTTATCCTCCCGCGCCGTTCCGTTCTCAGAGGCCCCTTCTGCTGTCTTACTATACATCCCGTTAGATTGTGACTCCACCTCACTCCCGTCATTGAACACCTCTTCCTCCTCACCCGTCCGCTTTCTAGTCTTCTAGCTTAAGAATCTACATGTACACACACACACACACACACACACAATTAAAGCTCGGTTCCTTCGGCATGGTGGTACACGCCTCTAATCCCAGCACTGAGAGATCTCTGTAAATTGGAAGCCATACTGGTCTATAGAAAGTTCCAGGACAGTTAGAACTACAAGGTAAGAGTTTGCCTCAAAATAAATAAATAAATAAACAAACAAACAAAAACAAAAGCAACCGCCTAGGTTCTACAGTCCTATGTAGAAGACAAACACAAAATCAAGGAATTAGTTTCTCTCAATCTGTCTTATTAAACTTAACATTGAAAGACCCTCAAGTCAGGATCTTCAAGGGTGAGAGATCCCCTTCCCCAATATCCAAGTCCTGGTGGATGCAATCAGCAAGAGGCTTTATTGATATCGATTCCACGAGCTCGTGGGCATCCAGTCAGACAGACTGTGCACCCCAAGCAGGCTTTTCAAACAGCTTTTATAGAGTGTAAGGGTTTCAAGAACAAGCAAGCATGGTAACAGCACACAGCATTCCTATTGGATCCTGGTTCACACCAGTTCCTAAGCTCCCTGAAAAACCATAAATCAGCAAACTTCAAGTAGGTAGCCTTGGGGACCAGATATTCCCTTTTCAGATAGTGGATCAAAGCTTCAGGCATCAGCAAGTTTGGCCCAAGCTGNCAATATCCAAGTCCTGGTGGATGCAATCAGCAAGAGGCTTTATTGATATCGATTCCACGAGCTCGTGGGCATCCAGTCAGACAGACTGTGCACCCCAAGCAGGCTTTTCAAACAGCTTTTATAGAGTGTAAGGGTTTCAAGAACAAGCAAGCATGGTAACAGCACACAGCATTCCTATTGGATCCTGGTTCACACCAGTTCCTAAGCTCCCTGAAAAACCATAAATCAGCAAACTTCAAGTAGGTAGCCTTGGGGACCAGATATTCCCTTTTCAGATAGTGGATCAAAGCTTCAGGCATCAGCAAGTTTGGCCCAAGCTGTAATTTGTGATTTTCCATCTGCCCTGAATTACAAGCACCAATTCTGGTGAAGGTCTTTCAAACATAATGATTTCCAGTGCAACCCATTTTTCTGCAGATATCATGAAGATTTCCTTACAGTTTTGTGAAAGTCCATTGAGTCTGGACCATGACCATTCTGGGTCAGAAACACAGATGATCACATCTGTGTCCACAGTGTCAGGATTTATTGCATAACAACGAATTCACCCGGCACAAAGTTTTGCTGGCCACCGCTTGTCCAGGCCATTCTTTGACTCAGCCTATGCATGCCTTTACCGATGAGGTGTGTTTCTTACAGACAACAGAGGGTTAAACATAGCTTTTCTCTCCAGTCAGTCTCTGCCTCTTTATCCGTGACTGTTCCTATTTAAGGTGATTCCTAAACGAAGTTTTTACTAATTCCTGTTGTTCTATTTGTTACCCGTTCTCTGGTTGGTTCTGTTTTTATTTTCTCCCTCTTAGTAAGAGAGGCTACTGCTTAAGACGTGATGGATTCCCTTCTAGTGTTTCCGTTTATCTATCCCTTCATACTCTCAAACCTTCGCACATATTTACACAGTACTTGGATTACGTTCAACCCCGTTCTCCTTTATTCCTCCCAAACCCTTCTCCCCAGGCCCCGTTCCACTTCACGTCCCTTGTGTGTGTGACTCGCTGTGCTTCATTAGAGTTGCTTGCGTGACAGAAGGGGGAAACTTATTGACTTGAACAAGGGTGACTTCTTCCAGAGTTGCTGGGGTCTGAGCCCCTCCTCCAACCAGGATACAAACGGATGCAGGTAAGTCTGGTGACAGTTGATGTCCACACGCATAGAAACAGTCTAGACCGCTCTGGAAACATATCATGATACTACAAGGAAATATTTTGACAATAGTCTGATGAAATTATTTTCCTAGGCCTGTGTGCACTTCCTGGCTATTGCCAATAGAACAGCAATAAATGTGGATATCCAAAAATCTCTGCGGTAGGATGTGAGTCCGTGGGGTATGAGCCCAGGGGTGATATCGCTGGATCACATGGTAGTTCTAATTTAAGTTACTTGAGAAGTCTCAGCTGGGTGGTGGTGGCACAGACCTTTAATACAAGCACTTTGGAGGCAGAAGCAGGTGGATCTCTGTGTTCAAGGCCAGCTGGTCTACAGAGTGAGTTCCAGGACAACCAGAGCTACGCAGAGAAACCCTGTCTTAAAAATCCAAAACAAACACAGAGAAGCCTCTGGGCGGATTTCCCAAGTGGCTACCTCAGTGTCTACTTCTATGTGCACCTTCCCCATGTCCTTGCCAGCATTGTCTGTTTTCCTGATGGTAGTCATCCTGACAGAGTGCTTTTAATCTGCATTCCCTGTATAGCTAATAGTGTCTAACACCTTCAAAATAGCTACTGGACATTTGTATTTCTTCTTTTGGGAACGCTCTGCTCAGTTCATGCCCCTTTCTTTTCAACTGGGCTTTGTTTTCTTGCTCAGCTTTTCAAGCTCTTCGCGCAGTCTGGACATTAGTCCTCTCTTGAATGTACACACGGCAGGGATTTTCTAGCTGGAAGGGGATCTCGTATGCTTTCTGCACAAAGGTGTATTTCAGACACTGGGAAAGCGTGTTAGCCTGATTTGAGCATTGCACATCATATGCACATACTGAATATCACATGTACCCCGTAAATACGTGCAATTTCTATTTTTCAGAGGCTCAACGAGGGTGTCTGCTGATATGGTGAGCAACTTGGGGAAGAAAGGGTTTATTTCACTCACACTTCCCCAACCCAGGCCATGGCTGAGGAAATCAGGGCAAAAACTCAAGGCAGAGACCTGGAGGCAGGAGCTGATGCAGAGGCCATGGAGGATGCTGCTTCCTGGCTTGCTCCCCATAGCTTGCTCATCCTGCTTTCTTATTACATTTCAGGCTCACTCATCCAGGCTTGACCCCACCCACAGTGTTCTGAGTCCTTCCACATCAATCGTCAATCAAGAAAATTCACCACAGGTTTGCAGAAGGACAATCTGTGAGGCATTCCTGGGACGAGGTTCCCCTTCTCAGAATGACTCCAGTTTGTGTCTAGCTGACAGAAGACTGGCTAGTACATCAGCTAAAAACAGTGTCGGAAGCGAGGGAGATAGGCACGAATAGGAACCAAGTATAATGACGTATAAGGTTTGGATGCCAAAATTAATTTGCATACTAAGTTAAAAATGAATGGAAAAGCAAAGGGTAATGCTATAACAGTAATGATTTTGGATACAAAAACAAACCCCAGCTTGCTGAACTGCACTCTCACGATTTCTGAGTCGGGAGGTCTTCAGCGGGGCCAAGAAACCTCGTTTCTTCTGAGCTCGAGGTGACGCTGTAGGCTCCCAGGATCTCCCAGCTAAGTGACCCGGGCTTGAGTTTTCCAGTTTCCTTATTTCTTCCACAAGACAGAAAGATATGAGGTTAAAAACAAATCCTGGAAAAACTTGTTTCTTAGCTTTGTGTGCCAAACATCTGAAGAACTTCAGGTTTACAGACAACGATGGACACTGTGAATTGAACACTGCGGGTCTCTTTGTTTCTGTGTTTTGTTTGTTTTGGTTTTGGTTTGTCTTGGCTTTGGTTTTCCAAGATAGAGACTCTCTGTATAGCTCTAGCTGTCCTGGTACTTGTTTTGTAGATCAGGTTGCCTCGAACTCCCAGAGATCCACCTGTCTCTGCCTCCCAAGTGCTGGGATTAAAAGAGTGAGCCACCACGCCTGCTTGAGCACTTGTATTTTGACCTTTTAATGTGAAGCATTTTTTCAAAAGACCGTGTTAGGAATATTTTTCCCTAGTTTGTTACCAAAAATTACACATACACACACGCACACACACTCACTCACACACACACACAGCCTGCACGCACACATGCATGCACTCACGCACAGACACACGCAGTAGAAAGAACGTTATATAATGAATATTTCTTTTGACTTTTCAACCTTTCCAGTCTTCCATTGTTGCATCAAATGCAGCTGGCCTTTATCATGCAAAAATTCAATTGGTAAAAAACAGATGGGGAAATAGTTTTGCCTGGTGTTTTAATAACAATATATGAAGCTCTCAAATTCTCATCCAGGGGTGGTAGTACAGGCCTTTAATCCTAGCACCCTGGAGAAAGGGGCAGGGAGAACTCTGAGTTCAAGGCCAGCCTGACCTACGTGGTGAGTTCCAGAACAGCCAGGGCTACGTAGAGAAACCCTGTCGCAGAAAAACAAAGACATAACCAAAATTTCTTCTTGTTTCTCTGTAACCTAAATATTGAAGAATTTCTTCTTGAGGCATGCTTAGAATTGACCCACTTCTGCCCACTTCTCAAGGCCACAGCTGACCTTGGAGATGAAGAGTCACAGGTGTGAACCCCACAGTTCCCTCTGGCCTATGCCCTGACAGATGCGGTCCTCCAGGCACCTAGCCTGCTCCCAGCTCCCTTCCTCCCAGACGGAGCAAGAAGAGCTCCATCTGGGGACAGCAACATCCCCATGGAATGCCTTGACTCTGCTCTCCTTCACTATCGTAGAAAAGCGAGCACGGTCATACATTCCATAACCGCAGCACAGAGAAGGCTAGCCCAGGAGGATTGTGGCTTCAAAGGCAACCTTGAGAATATACCTATTGAACATAAGGCCAGCTTGGGCCATACCTCAAAGGAGAAAAGAAAAAAATGTGTCCTATCATTCCAGACAACTCCTAAACTTATGTAGGAACTGTCAAAATCACTAATAATAATAATAACCTTGGTTTAAGCTGATAAACAATCCTACCCACTAACGTTTAGACAAACATTTGGGCTAGATTTTATATATAAGAAGAGCCAGCCAACACACGTCCATCTCTGCCATGTTCTACTTCCCTGCTTATACAAAGCCATATAGGCTTTCCTTTATCACGTTTGTTAGTTTTAAGGGTACCTACCTTTTCTTCATGGATTTTATTCTTAATGTGAAAAAGCAAGACTGAGTCGTCAGGTGAAGGAAAAGAGCGTCACGTGGCAGCACTTGTCCTCCAAGCAGCAAGGCTGTGTCTCTTCTGTCTTGAGTAAACACATAGTTATGGAAAAGCAAAACACTGGGGAGCTCTCAATTATTGTTAATTCATCACCAATTTCAAATGCATGCAGCCACTTTCTCCACTGTGTAAATTGGGAATGAAATGAAGTAATAATTCTGCTCTGTTGAACAAAAACATCAGCCAAAGCAAGACAAGATTTTCTTAATGACCTAAAAATATGTGGGTTTTTTTTTTCTTTCCTAGAAGAGGGAGGCATTTAAAAGGCAGCGACAACACAGTGTTTTCCCCAGAGATGGTAATTAGAAATGAATTAGCGCTTCCGACAGAGAAAACAAGCGAGGCACTGTTCATGTCTCACACAAGCTACAGCCGGGTTTCTGAGCCTTCATTACGGAGAGTCGGAGAGTGGTCTCCCGGCTGTACCCTACCCATGGGTGCGGTTTGCAGCCTCTGTTCAGGTGGGACTTGAGACAGGGTGGTAATTGTTTCCAATCTGAGGAGACCCGGTCGCATTCTTTTCTAAAGCAACTTCGGCATCGAAATAGCATTTCCACCATGCTTTCTCCAGCTCCTTTTGAAATATTCCAGCATTCCTGGAAAGTCGTCTACAACCTCAGACTCCACTCTCAATCTTTGTCGTTTTGAGGAGACTCATGTCTGGTGGTGTTTTACTCTGGGCATTGCGATTAAGACTTCCTCTGGGACGGGCCAGGTGACCCGGCTGGTAAAGGCACCTGCCTCCAAGCTTGATCTGCAATCGAGAACCCACCCGGCAGAAGGGAAGAACTAACTCTCACTAGTTGCCCTTGCCACAACGTACAATTTAAAAAAGGGAATTCGTCCAAACAGAAGACTCACTTTACAGGGATAAACATGTACTTGGAAAGCTGTGGCCATCAGGACACCCTTCTTAGTAGGCCTGCCTTCTCCCACCATGTGGCTCACGCTGTCTTTTAACCGCTGGGCCCACCAACCTCGGCTACTCAACCCCAGAAACAGTACGAAAGAGATTGGAAGCCTTAGAGGAGGCCACTGCCCATCATGACCACCTTGGTTAAAGGGCTCTTGCAGGTTCAAACACGGAAAGTTTCACCAGTATCAGTGAAAAGTTAGGCACTAGGAAGGAAAAGCAAAGATAGACCAGCTAAAGGAACGCTGAAAGCACGTAACTGAAAAAAAGGCATAGAAGTGGTAACTTGAAACAGAAGAGAATGACAGAGGTGATCCTTAGAAAGGTCCAGGGGTGCACAGCAAGGTGGGGGAGCAGGGAGGGGCCACGGGCTGGGCAAGGAGGACAGGGCTGTGCAATTCAAAGCTCCAAATTTACAACAAAGGGCCTTGATCTGCATTCAAAGACATGGAAGCTTGCCATTCATATAGACGTTTTTTGAAGCTTTGCCTTTTAATTAAATAGAACAAACAAGCCGAACTGAAAACATAATGTTTGACATACACAAGCAACTTCTTTACAGCAGCAATGGGGCTGTATCCCCAGGGAGCCGGCAGGAGAATCTGCTTGGCCACCATTTGGGTATTCTTATGCTTTCCCACAGAGGAATTCTTACATTCGAGCTGGTTTCTAACTTTCCAAAAACAACCAAAATGGCTCCTTAGAGTCAGAAAGTGAGACATAGTGTCTATAGTGAGAGGGGTATGAAAATCCAGAAAAGGGGGCTGGACACATGGTTCAGCATAGATTACTCTTTCAGAGAACCCAAGTTTGGTTCCCAGCACCCACATCCGGAGACTCACAGCCATGTGTAGCTCCAAGGAAGCTGATGCCTCTGGCCTCTGGGTTCCTGCACGCGCATGCACACACCTTCCCATCCACACAAATTTTAAAATAAAGCCAACATTTGTAAAAGAGTCAGAGAAGCCAGAGCATGAGCGTAGGTAAGAGTGCGCGGGACGTCATCTGCGTTGGTCTTCAGGCAGCTGCTGAGGAAAATGCTTTCATCTAATAGTTACGAGATTCAGTGCTGCCGATAGCATTCCACGTAAACAGTTTAAGTCAATGTGTTTAATACACGTACATGCCAAATGTCACTCTGTGAAACCCAAAGTGACCGTTAATGGCCCCAAGGCCCACGAAAGAGGTTCCATTACAATTATCTTCTCTCTCTCTCTTTTTTTTTCAAGACCGAGTTTCTCTATGTAGCCCTGACTGTCCTAGAACTAGCTCTGTAGACCTGGCTGGAACTCACCTGCCTCTGCCTCCTTAGTGCTGGGACTACAGGCGTGGGCCACCATGCCCCAGGCTTCCTTACAGTTATCTTAAGACATTGGTGGAATGTGGTGCCTCATGCCTATAATCCCAGCCCTCAGGTGAGGCAGGCGGGTCACTGCAGATTCAAGCAAGCCCAGCTTGGACTACATCATAAGACCTTTCCTCAAAAAAATATATATATAAATAAATAACGAACACGCAAAGCAGCAACTTGGAAATGTATTTAGGAAGTGTTGTGATGCCACTGACCACAATGCTTCATGCACAGAAATGAGCTCCACCCCCCACCACCATCCACGGTCGAGGAATCTTTCCCCTTCTGATCACGTGCTCTTTGCTGACGGTACTGAACACACGGCTGCTTTTCTAGGATTTGCCCTTTAGTGATGGCTGTATTCCCCATCACTGAAGTTTGCTCACATCTAAGCTGCCTCGGGAAGGAAGCAGGGCTTTCTCTTGCGATGGGTGGGGGGAAGGAATGCCCCTCTCTCCTCCTATCTGGCTGACCTCTCCCCCAAGCGTCTCAGCCTCACCCTGACGTAAGACAGCAGTCAGATAGCCTGAGACAGGCAGACAGAGAAAGGGGGCATAAATAAACAAGACAGCATCCTCCCAGCTTTGTCTTCAGGCAGAACAGAGTCCCGGCAGGATTCCATTCACCCGCAGTACGCCCCCTTTCAACTGCCTTGCCTAAGCTGGCCCTGGACATGAGCTGGGAGCCAATTAGCACACTTTTCTTTGTCGAGGCTGACCAAAGTAAAAAGGGAGGGGAGGGGATCATCCCAGGCCACCAAAAACACTTAAATCCCACGCCCCCCCC
>LOEQ01002328.1:134727-147339 GCA_001685075.1 Bramus lutescens | reverse complement strand
CGCCTCTGGAAGAAATTGGATTTTAGTTTCCAAATCCCCTTTCTGTGTTGGGGGGAGTCCTTTGCTCTGTGTGCCTTGGAACAGGAGTGCTTGTTCACATCTGGTTAAATCCGCTGTTGCTGCCTGCTGTATCTGAGGCTTTTCCTGCCTTTTAAATCAGCAGAGAAAACAAACTCCATCAAGACCCCCAGACAGTAACAATTTTGCATTTGTCTTGATTTCTAAACTGGATTTGTAGGTTCTGCACAATAGTTCAGTTCTGGTTTTAGCTCGGTCCTCTCCAGGCACAGAAAGATCTTCAAGGGTCCTTCTCCAGCCCGAATATTCTAAGTTCACCAATAACTGAGTGAAAATAGACTCGGGAAAGATTGCAGTGTCTGCGGTGGGCACTCTACGGCTGTTCTTGTTCACTCTGGGTGGGATTAGACAAAGGTCTTGAAAAAGAACGTGTTTCTGCCTGGGCAGTGGTGCCCCTTGCCTTTAATCCCAGCACTTGGGAGGCAGAGGTGGATCTCTGTGAGTTCGAGGCCAGCCTGGTCTACAGAGCGAGTTCCAGGACAGTCTCCAAAGCTACAGAGAAACCCTGTCTTGAAAAAGAATGTGTTTCTTTTTATCCTGAGACATGTGCAAAACTATCTTAAACAGAAAGAACAGGAAGTCAGGTTGATGAGTCAGAACTGATCGTCTCAGCCGAGCGTCTTGTGAACAGGTCACAAATTGGATCATTTGTAAGAGTCCCACCTGAATATAAAGTTATTTTCTATAAAAACCTCTATTTTCTTGAGTTACTTTTTGTGATGGCTAGTTTTGTGTCTATTTGACACAGGCTAGAGTCACTTTGGATGACAGAACCTCGATTGAGAAATATCACCACCATATTGTATTATGCACAAGGCTGAAGCATTTTTTTTTTGAGACAAGGTTGTTGTTTTGCTTTGTTCTCATGAGACTGGAAAATGGAGCAGCCCCAGATCTGCTCCAGGCGTAGAGAGACCGCGAAGGTGTCTATGACCCAGACAGCAATTGCCTTCTGCCATGCATTCGTGCTTAGCCTAACACACTTCCTCCTAAGAAGCCGTGATGAAATTAATAGGGCCGAAATGATCGCCTCTTGCTTTCCTTCCTCTCTCCACTCCTCCTCGTCTCCCTTTCTAAGCCTGAAGAGTCATAGAAAAGGGGTTGCTTTGGTTACCACTAAATCATCCTAACCGCCTATACTTTCCCAAGTAGAAAATGAATTCAGCGTGATTCTGATTACACCCCAGCCCTGATCAAACCTAATTACAACTTGATGCGGGGTCCCTATCGTGGCTGCAGCTAGGTAATGGAGCCTGCATTCTAGCCGACTGTGTTTCGTTAATGACTAGGAGCCCTGAGAGGCCTACACGTCGTCTCCAATGACCTCTCCTGCATCACAGGAGCAAACTGCCTTGATCAACACACTAAGACAGTTATTACCCATTATTCCATTTCATAATTAGCAAACACCTGGCACACCGGAAGTCGGGAACCTTTTGCCGTCCACTTGTATCCGAGCAAGCTCTCAGCTCCAATGATCTGCCTTGTTCATTTCCCTTCATCAAAGGAAGACCGTGAGCAAGGGGCTGTGGGAGGCTCAGAGAGATGCTGCTGCTACCGCTGCTGTTTTATGTCTCATGTTGTTTTCAAGAAGATGACGACAGAGCCCTCGCAAATATTAGACACAGGTTGGCTAGAACTGGCCTTTTAAATACTGTCTTTTTACTTTCTAGAAAAACAAATACTTGGCAGACCAAGTTGCTCCTGGGTTTGGTATGTTGTCAGATGAGCAAGACCATGAGGACCCACAAAGGCCAAAACAAGGCCACACTGCCACCTTCCCAGCAGCAGAAAAGCTAGTCACATCTCACTCACCTGCCTGTAAGTTCAGCTGGCTCTCTTTCAACTCATCTATGGTACGCACCCCACTATTGCAAGGGACAGTGTGATTTGCCTCGGCACGCTTGCTTGCTTGCTTGCTTGCTTGCTTGCTTGTTTGCTTGCTTGCTTGCTTGCTGGCTTGCTTGCTTGCTTGTTTGCTTGCTTGCTGGCTTGCTTGCTTGCTTGGTGGTTTTTTGTTTCTTTTTTAATCTTGCATGACTCGGTTCACTCACAATCATCCTTTTGTAGGAACAAGAAGTTTATTAAAGGCCAGTGTGTACCCTCCAGGACAGAGGGTCTGCTTTCTGAGTGGCACTGGGCTTATCTTCTACATGACTTGGAGATTCGATGCATGTTTTTTCCAGCCTGACACCTCTCTTGAGTTCTTAGCGGTCCCCCCAAAAATCAGTTTTCTACCTGAGTCATCAAAAGATGGACAGGAACCAGAGACAATTTGGAATAACTTCTGAAAGCAGCATACAGGATTCACAGGTTCCCAGCTCAAGACAAGCAAAGCAGAGGGCCACACTGGCCCCAGTTCACACTAATCAGCCTGTGAACCCAGGTGCTGGTGTGAATGTGACTCCAGCCTTTCTTTGTCCCCTATCAGAATCAGATCCCTGAGCACCATAACAATGCGAGGAGTCCTTCCCCCCCCCCCAAAAAAAGGCTGCACTTACTAGGCAAATTGTGAAATTATGAACTTGAGGCCAGCCTGATCTACAAAGCAAGTTCCAGGACAGCCAGGGTCACACAGAGAAACCCTGTCTTGCGGAGGGGAAGAGAAAAAAAGGACATGAAATTGGTAGAGAATGAGGAGGTGGGGCTGGATCTGGGAGGACTAGGGGTAGGAACAGGGGTGACTGTCATCTTATGGAATTCTCATGGTACCCATCAACATATATGGAATTCTCAAAGCAGCAGCATGGATCTATTTTTAAAAATCACAGGATCGCCGAGTGTTCTGCAGGCAGATGTGAGTTGTGTGGCGGTAAAGTTGCACACGAATTTATAGCTGTCATCCGCCACAGCTGAGCCCCGGGCAGAATTCAAGCTGCAGGGATCCTACAGCTTTTCAGCTTTTTGCTTGGTTGCTGTTGGCCATTTTCAAGTATCAGTTAATGAACGCGACTTAAAATTTTTCTTAAATAAGATCTGCTTTGGGATACAGACAAGCCCTGCATAGAGAGAAAATGTACACAGAGTAGAAGTCATGTCTTAAGATGACAGTACAATACATTTTGCTAAATACATACACCTGCATGGTCATTCCCCAGAAAATTCTTTTTCTTCCCATTTTATTGAGATTTACTTGATAAGTCAAAACTGTATCGAGCCCCTGTGTAAAGCAGTATGGAGCTGGCATGCACACGTCCACCCACACACTTTGAAGCACCTCCAGATAACTCACATGACTGCGGCAACGCTTAAGCGTAAAAACCATGGTTCTCAACCTGTGAGTTGTGACCCCGGGGGAAGCGAATGTTGCTTTTACAGGGTTGCCTAAGACATCAGAAAACACAGATATTTATATTACGAATCCCTACAAAGTTACAGTTGTGAAGTAGCAGCGGAAATAATTTTATGGTTGGGGACACCACAACAGACTATATTAAAGGGTCGCAGCATTAGGAGGGTTGAGAACGAAGGCAAGAAAGGAACAGCATGTGCTGACTTAGGGCCAGGTAGTTTAGGCAGTGGCAGGTGGCTATTGCGTCACTTTTTACCCTTTGGGGGTTTTTTTGTTGGGGGCACCATCTTTGCTCTCCTATTTCTCCTTGCTTCTCTTTCTGTTTATTCTCTCTGCCTGCCAGCTCCGCCTATCCTTGCTCCTGCCTCGCTATTGGCCGTTCAGCTCTTTATTAGACCGTCAGGTGTTTTAGACAGGCAAAGTAACACAGCTTCACAGAGTTAAATAAGATGCAGCGTAAACAAAAGTCACACACCTGAAAATAATATTCCCCAGCATGTTACTGAGGAAACCCCGGGCTGAGAGGCAAAGAGAGAGGAAAAAGAGTCAGGGGCGTACTCACAATACGCTACCCTCTATCAGCACCCCACTTACCCCCCACCCCTGTGAAGGTTCCGACACCTCCATCAGTGCCACAGGCAAAGCCTCTGGAGAACATTTCGGATAAAAACTACAGCACAAGGTACATGTGGGGTAAAGAGTTTCTACGCCGCATTTCTAAACTCGCTCAGCGCAGACGCTGCTTCCTCGCTTCTGATTGGCCAGCTCTTCGGCTCCACAGATGCACAGCTGCCGAGAGGGAGGGCTGACTGAGTGCATGAAGTTGCTGTCTCCTTCCTGGTTGCCCCTCACACTCACTGGCATGCGCTGTCCTGATTTCTAGCATTGTGAGTTTTCTTCAGCTCATGACAGCGGGATCGTGCAACGTGGCTCTCTGTATAGTCGTCTGACTGACGCGAGTGTCTCAGTGCTGCCTTTTTAACTGATGCATGGTATTCGATTGCAGGACTACACTGAATTTCATTGATCCCTTCTCCTGTTGACAATCAGGTTTCTTCCAGTTTTTACTACTTATGAGTTAAGCTGATGCAGCCATCACAGCCGTGTGGTCTCGCGACAGGTATAACTACAGCTTCTGGGCGAACATCTACCTGGGAATAGAGTGGCAGGTTTTAGATGTGCTTAGATGAACACAAAGTTTTCCGAAGTTAATGCTACAAAATATTCCCACGTGCAAATTCTGAAAAATTCAATTGCTACTTGCCAACATTCATTGCTAAAATCCCTTCCCTGGAGAATATATGAACACTGTCTACCCCTCCTCCTAAGGTCCCAATGACACACTGAGGTGGGAGCCCATGGAGCCCACCCTAGGGAACCAATGAGTTTATCAGGGTTACTCCTAGAGCCTGGGTGAGGGGTTACACTAAGGACTGAGTGACCCCAAAATGGCCACACTAGAAGGCCTGCACCCAGCATGGATGATAACCAGGTCACTGTGTCTTCATAGCTGGAGCCCCTCTTGGTTCCTTCCCAGCCTAGATCCCCTAGCCCATCCTGAGGCCATGTGCAATCAGAGCGTAATTGCATACAGCTGGTTAGGAGGAGTAGCAGCCTATTCAGGTAAGGGTTCAAGAGCCTCCCTACACCCTCCTTCAAGGAGGGAAGGTCAGCAGTCCACAGGCCCAGTGGGGATGAGCTTTGTAAGCGGGCACAGCAGAACTCGTGGGGACACGGTAGCTGGGCTCGGAGGAGAGTCCTGAGCAGTGTTTGTGCCGTCAGACTTTAGTCTCAGCCATTCTACTAGGATGTGGCATCTCTCTGAGAGCTGAACTGTGCTTTGAAACGTGCGGTGTTGAACCATTATTGTATCCTCAGGGGCCGCTTGCATGTCTTCTGTGACGCGCCATTTCAAATCCTCTGTGTTTTTACCGCACGGGTTTGACTTTAGCTATAGATTTTTGGGAGTGTTTAACTCGTTAAGATACAAATCCTTTCTTAGCTACATTTCCATCCCTGTGCTCACAACTTGTGACCTGTCTCTTTTTTTTATTAATAGTTCTTTTGATAGGCAGGCTTTTTAATTATCAACAGCATCCAATACAGCAATGTCTCGGTCGAGTTCTCTAGAGAAAGAGAACAATAGAATGGATGCCTACAATAGTCAAAGGGGTTTACTGTTGGGCTTACATGATATGATCCCGGCGGCCCAACGATGACTGTATCATACCTGGGAGCCTGAGAACCCAGTAACTGTTCAGTCCAGGAGGCTGGATGTCTCGGGAATCCCACCCTGGCGTTGGAGATCTGGAGGATTCCTCGCGAGCTGGTGGTTGTCAGTGCTGGAATCCTAAAGAAGTAGGTTCTAATACTGCCGAAGGAGCGCCTCAGCGCCAGGACTTGCCAATGAGAGTAGAGGCAAGTAGGCAAAACCCAAAGATTCCTTCTTCCATGTTTTCCTGGCCTGCCACCAGAAGGTGTCACATTTAAAGGGGGATCATCCTGCTTCAAATAATCTGATCAAGAAAATCCCTCCCAGGAGTGGCCAGCAGCTTGGGTTTTAGTTGATCCCAGAAACAGACAAAGTGGCAGAAAAGGTTAGTCATTTATTTTGTTTGCTTGATGATTTTTATGTCTTTCCTAGGAAATGTTTATCTGCTCAAGTTTAGGGTTTTCTCCTGTTTAAATAGAAGTCTTATGGCTGTGGGTTTTATATTCAGCCTATGCTCACCTTGAATCAATGGTCCGTGTGGCATGAGATGAGCGCTCACCAGGATTCGTTTCTCCATGTATGCTATCATTGCGATGCCATGTAGAGAATTTTCATCTTCCTCTATGAACAACTCTTGGCACCTGTACAGAATGCATTATCAAGACAAGCATGGTGAAATCAGTCATAGTCTTGAAGCATGGGAACCCAAGTTCACAGACAGCGTGGACTGTGCAGCAAGTGTGAGACCAGCATGTGCGACGTGAGACTGTTTTTCAACACACACTTACACACATGCATATGTGCACACCCAATGACCCACAGATATACAAGGTGTGTATTCGTCCCTCCCTGTTGTAGTTCACAGCTGCGTGTGTCCATTTTTACATTTTTACAATACGCAGTTATCCTAGCCTTCTGAAATTAGCAAGCATATGACCCAGCTTTCCTTTTTTCTGGATAATTTTGTTTATCCTAGGCCTTTGAATTTCTCACATAATTTTTTTTCCTAGACAAAGTCTCAGTCTCCAGACCAGGGTAAGCTTAAATTCACAGAAATGCGCCAGCCTCTGCCTCCCAAGTCCTGGGATTAAAGGCATGTGCTATTATGCCTGGCTACCATATAAATTTTGGAACATCATTTCTGCACTATTATATTCATCAAAACATTCATAAAGTTGGCCTAGATTTCACAGACCACCCTTCTGCTAGAGAGGTCGTGTGAAGAGAGAACCCAAGGCAGCTGCGTCTGAAACAGTCCACCATCCAGCCGTTTGAGTCCTGCCAAACACGAAGGATGGCACGTTCTGTGTTAGCCACTTCTCAAGTTGGGCCCAGACGTCTGGCCAGAAGCAACTTCAGGGAGAAAGACTGTATTTTCGCTCAGGGCTTGTGGGTACAGTTCACCTGGGCGTGGGGGTGTGGCCTCAGGTAGGAGGCGTGGCTCAGGTGTCTATCTTGAGTGTGGTGTTGCTCACTCAGCAGCAGAGAAAAGACAGAAATCAGGACTGACTATTTCCACTTCTACCAGCTACGCCCTACCTCCCCAGAGTCCCATAATCTCAGCTCCATCCCCTGAGGACCAAGAGTTTGAGCCTGTGGGAGACAATTTACACCCAAACCAGAACATTCTGCTCCCAGGCCCCATAGCTTCCTGGCCATCTCAAATTTCAAAGGTGCGTATAGTGTTAACGGTTTCAGTATTTCAGATGTCCAAAGCCTGTTCTAACACATAAAGCAATCTGTGAACTGTGGGTGTGAGCCCCTAAATGATCAAAGCAAGACAATACCTCCAACAAATAGAGTAAACACTCTCATTGCAAAAGAGAAGGATGGGGCCACAGCAAGAGGAGAGCAGACCTAAGCAAGGCCAACACCAGACCCTGAAGCTCCGTGCCTGGCATCCTGGGCTCATGATAGCATCGCCCGTACTTCAGCAGCCTTGTGCAGCCCTAACATTGTAGCTCTGCTGCTTGTGGCACGCTTGGCGGCTCCTTGGAGCTGGCTCCACCCCATGCCTGTAGCTTTCCTAATGGACATCCCATGTCTGTAGCATCTCCATTATCCTGGAGTCTCAGCTGTACCTTCACACATAGCCCACACAGGAGCCCCACATGGGGAAGTCAATCTTGCTGCACACTGTCCATCCCTTGGGGACTTTCTGAGACCAGAGTGCCATCCTCGGTAAAACCCTCGTTCTCCATCTTGCTACATATCTTAGTTGTCATCCTGACTGGGCCTGAAACAACCCACAGACAAGACATGGTGAACGCCAGAGAGGGGTTTTCTCCATCAGTTTAATTGAAGTGGGAAGGGCCCATCTTAATGTCAGCAGCACCTTCCAGTGTGGTCCAGAGAAAACAAAGGGGAGAGTGGGGTGGGGGAGCCGGGCTGTGGGGAGCTCATGGTTTTTGCAGGTTTTCCATCACCATTGCGCTGGCAAGTTCACCTGCCCTGTTTGCTTCTTTCAGCTTCTGGTCACCGCTGACACTCTGGCTTGTAGCCTCGACAGTCCCGTCTTCGCCACCTTCAAATCTCTCTGCCTTTCATCTTCAGAGAACCTTCCACGTGTGTCCTCTCCCCTTGTGCTGCTCTGCAAAGACATAGACGGCCTTGAGGCACACTCTGTTAACCTCCCCAGTTCAAGATCCTCACTGCTCCCGTACCGTGAGTCCCTCCCTCCACACAGGGCAAGGTGGGTTCCAGGCAGTAGACATGCTAATCAAAGGGAGGAGGCTCCTTCCTTAGCCTCCCGTGCTGTGTGCAAATTAAATCTCAAATAGGTAAACAATAGTTATGAGTACATTAAAATACACATAAAGACATTATCCTGGTGCTACAGGTTCAAGACGTACAAAAGACCGCGAGAAATGGCGGATGATCGGACTATAAGATTTGCTGTCCTGATTCAGACAGACAAGCAATGAGGAACGGTTCTTTTAGGCGAAGGAAGAGTACAGACTGGGATTAGCTGACAATGGGAAATTATTCGGAGGTAGTGGTGTTGCGGGTGGTGTGTTTGGATTCTCACTGCTAGAATGTACGTGGTGTCTCCGGATCACATGACATGATGACCGACCGACAGGCGCCTTTCGGGGTTCTGGCATATAAGGACGAATCAGAGCAAACGGGATCTGCACACAAGCTGGCTGGTAAGTGAGCTCGTGACTGGCCAGGCAGGGAGAAGACCCAGCTCTCCATTCTTCCAGATTTGAACTTTTAAAAAAATTTTTTAAGCAAATGCATTCGTGCAAACAGGTTTAATTTTCTTATATAAACTCTGAACAAATTTTATGTGGGAGTTTTCACAAAGTACAAGATTCCCCGATCCTTTTAGACATATTTTCTTAATTCTAACATTTAAAACACTATTTAAAAAAATTAAAGAAAGACTGTTAGAGATGCACTCAATGTACTTGTGTTCTTACCCCAAGTCTCCTCAATTAACATCATTTTCTGTGCACGGTAACACAGGGAGGTTGTGAGGCCTTTCCCTAAAGGAACTGATCTTTATTTTTTCAAAGAACAGATAAATAAAGGCTTTCAAATGTCTCATTTCCAAAGTGCTCTGGGCGTTCTCTCCTCTCCCTCTCTCTCTCCAGCATTTTTAAAGTGCTTTCAGAAAAAAAANNAAGCAATCTTGAGATTGAAACAGCCCCTGCAGCTGCAGCCCCGGCTTCAAGTGGCCCACTGTTTTGGAAGAAGTGCTGTACACAAGGGCTTCTTTTCCCAAGGGAAAAGTCAAATCTACCCCAGTCTTCTTCTAAACAGAAAATGAAAACCTTGAGGCTCCCACAGAGCAGGGCAGGGTGAAGGAGACCTTTGGCAGAGCAGATACCAGTGAGTAGCATCTAGGGCTGCAGCCAACAATGAGAACTTGGCTGTGGATGCCTGGAGAGCTGGAGATCAGAGGCCGAAGTTGAGGGGGCTGAGATGTGCATCTCCTTCTTAGCCAGGGATACAGCAGGCAGGTGTGTATCCTTCCCAAAACCCAGAAGTATCCCACGATGGGGAACACATCACCCCACCCCACGCGCGCCTTAAGTAGTTGCTGATCTTTAAATTTGGTTTGGTTTTTTGTTTTGTTTTGTTTGGGATGTTTATTGAAGCTCTTATACGCAAAGTAATCATTTTCAAAGAGCATGAAAAGTTAGCGGGGCAAATACGGTTTCTCTGGATCTCAAACTCCCACAGAAGCAGCCACCTCGGGGCTTCTTTTACATCTTTGCAGTTTTGTTTTCTTTGTTTACATTATTTTAAATTGTGCATGTGCCTGAGTGTGGACATGTCGCGTGTCCTGTGGAACTCACATGTGAAGGTCAGAGCACAATTTGTAGCAATCAGCTGACTTTGAGGATCAGTATAGGTATATATGCATCTTGCCACTTTGTTTATTCAACTTTTAAGTCCATGCATTTCCCAATCTTGAGGTAGATCACTTATCGAAGTGATTCGTGCAGGTGAGCGAGCATTTGGAGTGTCTCCAGGGTTGACAATTCCCAGCAAAGCTACAGGAAATTTTGAATGCACTCAAGCTTTCCCTGAAAAGACCCATGCACCATGCTGACATAAAAAGAAGAGGCAACAACCAAAACCACTGAGTCCTCAGAAAAGGCAACGGAAAATCACAAGCATCTGACAGAAGTCCCTGCTGATCCCTCCACCAGACAGAATCAAAGCCACAGCGGTCCTCAGCACCCGGCAGAAGGCTTTGTTTAAAAACCACCCAGGCTACAGAGTAAAGCCTTTTATCTGGGAACTTCCCCTTCACCTCTGACCTTAAGCCTGAAAGCCCAACCCAGCTGGTTCTGCAAACCCTGTTCCACCCCCCAAGTTTAGAAAGGTCCCTCCCTTTTTCTTCTTGTTGGGAAAAGACAGAAAGACAGGTACTACAGAGCATAAGCCTGGAGACCTCAGTGGAAGCCAAACCTCCTCCAGGGACAGAAGTCAGGAAAGACAGGACTCTAAGGAAAATGAAAACGTTGTGTGGCCCCAGGGCCCTGCCCTCCATCCTAAGCACCTTTGGTCAGTATTTGAGCAAGTGGAAAGGGGGCCAAAAGTTGTCTCTGAGCGACAGCTAAAAGAGACCCACCAACAGTCGAACCATCACAGGAGCAAGTAAGCTCACCTCATAGTCCCAGGGATGCTTACTTCATTCGGGCAGATCTGGGGTAAGCAGTTCAAACTAATTACATGTCAGGGCGATGGGCTCTTCTGAGACTATGAAATGGGATCCTGGGAGGATCTGTCCAGCTCTGCTGCTGGAATCTCCACAGCTTTGATTCTGGGCTGGTGGTAAGCGCAGGCAGGGGCTTCCGTGAGTCTGAAGCCAGCCTGGACTACATGGTAAGATTCTGTCTTAAAGAAACAAAAATGAAAGTAAAAGGAAGGAAAGAGGGAGGGAGGATAGGAGAGAGGGAGGGAGGGAAAGAGGGAGGGAGGAAGGGGGGAGAGATAGGAGGGAGGGAGGGAGGGAGGAAGGGGGAGAGACAGAAGGAGGGAGGGAGGAAAAGGGAGGGAGGAAGGGGGAGAGATAGAAGGAGGGAGGGAGGGAGGGAAAGAGGGAGGGAGGAAGGTGGAGAGACAGAAGGAGGGAGGGAGGGAAAGAGGGAGGGAAAGAGGGAGGAAGGAAGGGGAGAGATAGAAGGAGGGAGGGAGGGAAAGAGGGAGGGAAAGAGGGAGGGAGGAAGGGGGAGAGACAGAAGGAGGGAGGGAGGGAAAGAGGGAGGGAGGAAGGGGGAGAGATAGAAGGAGGGAGGGAGGGAAAGAGGGAGGGAAAGGGGGAGGGAGGAAGGGGGGAGAGACAAGGAGGGAGGGAGGGAAGGAAGAATGTTTATCATAAAAACCAGTACTCTGAAGCCCTTCAAAACGCTCTACCCTATCTAGTCGATTAAATGCTCATTCCCAGAGGAAGCACTTCCTATTTATTTGGACCACCAGACACCTTTCCTGCTCATCTAATATTAATTAACTCATGTTTCAAGTCTGAAATGATTCCATATGGCATACAGCTTCATAATTCCCAGAAGACAGGGCTTCACCAGTTTGAAGAATGATTCTGTGTGAGAACCTAAACTAATGAGTGACCTGGATCCATGATTCCACACCCTCAGATCTGACTAACCACGAATAAAACATGGGGCTGGTGACACCCCATTAATCCCAGCACTGAGAGGCAGAGGCAGGTGGGTTTCTGTGAGTTGGAGGCCAGCCTGGTCTACAGAGCCAGCAGAAGTGCATAATGAGATCCACCAGAAAGAAAGGAAGAAAGAGAAAGAAAACTGTCAGGTATTTCTCTTAAGCCAAAACTTTCCATCAATGCACATAATTCCAATCAGACTAAATAAAAGATGCCCATGCTTAATGAAATGCTCCCAGGTGGCCCGGGGAAAACATGGAGAAGGGAAGAGAGAAAAGGGAGACCACACAAAACCTAGAGACCATGTGTTCATTCTCGGGGGGGGGCAGTTTAAATAGCCCATGGGAGTGGTCTTGACCTTCCCTGAGGAGGGGTTACCATTTGGCGGGCTTTCTTGACCCTCCCTGGGGAAGGGTCTTCTGCCAGAAGCTGGGGTGAAGCCCCCAGGCAAACAATCCAGACTTTTTGTATAAAGGGGTGTTAGGGAGCTGGGGTTATGCTTCCAACCAAAGAGAAAAGGAGGAAATGAGTCTGTATTGATATACACAGACTTTTTCTTAGCCTATTATTTCCTAAACAAACAGAGCAGTGATGTGCATAGCATGTACCCTTGGCATAAGACACTGGGCAATCTAGAGATCATTCAAGTATGTAGGGAAATGAGCATGGGTTCTATGCAAGCACCACCCTTTTCATACATGTTACTTGAGTGTCTATGGCAGTGGTTCCCAACCTTCCTAACTCTGTAACCCTTTAAGACAGTTCCTCATGTTCTGGTGGCCACTGCCATGAAATTATCTCATTGCTGCTTCATAACTGTGATCTTGCTATGATGGAGGAGGGTCATCTGTCTATGTGTTACTTTCATTGGTTAATAAAGAAACTGCCTTGGCC
>LOEQ01002328.1:90034-103053 GCA_001685075.1 Bramus lutescens | reverse complement strand
TTTATTAACCAATGAAAGTAACACATAGGCAGATGACCCTCCTACATCAGCCAGGCACAATGCTGCACACCTTAATCCCATTAACTAGGAGGCAGAGGCAGGAGGATCTCAATGAGTTTAAGGCCATTCCCAGTCTACACAGAAAATCCCAAGACAGCCAATCCCAAGCCATATAGTGAGCCCCTGTCTCAAAGACTCAAAACAAGCCTCATGTATGTGCCCAAACCAAGTGAAAAGGAGGGCAGGAGACCATGAACTCTGGTGAGCCTCTAGTATTTCTTGACATAGACCATTTGCAGGCCTGAAGAGAGAGTTGAAGAAAGACTTCCGTCAGTTCCAAGACCCATACTGTGTTTGCCTTCTCAGCTGCCTAACTTCATACAAAAACAACCCGTTTCTAAACCTGCTTCTGCAGCGCAGACAGTAAACTTGGAACAACAAAGAAGACCAGCATGGCACCTGCACAAGGGTGACTTTTCTGGAAAGTTCCATGTTTTTTTCACGCGGAAGTAGAAGGCGGTAAAACTAGGGAAGAAATGGACTAAAGGAAAGTCAACCAAAATTAGCAATGTGTGAAAATAAAAAACATAGAAACCCAGTCCCTTATAAGATAACTTTCAAAAAAATTAAGGAGATATTTAGATGGTAATATTCTACATGGGTGGTCAATACTACTTCCAGAAGTCACAGGTATTCAAACCCCTCCTGCCAAGTGAGGGATAGCTCCCCATGAGCTGTTGGTGAGGGAGCCTGCAGAGAATCCCTAATGCAACTCAGTTCCTTGCCATTGCCCCTGGATGCCCAGCAGAACTAGACAATAAGACCTTATTGCTGAAGACGCCCACGCTCTGAATACAGGACACAGAAACCAAACCGGCAGTGAGCTTCTTTCTGGCAGTCTATCAGTCACAGAGCCGGACGATGCCATGCTTACTGCTAGGGGAGCAAAGATACTAACAGCCATACCCAGCATTCTGCAATACTGAACCTCCTGGCAAGAGATGCACAGTCGTCCAACAGTGGCATGAGTGTCCTGGGGGGAACCAACCATCTCCAGCTCAGATTTAAGGCCAACTTCATAACTTGAAGCTGAAAAGCTGATCAAAAGCCTGTAACTGGGCTGGAGAGATGGCTCAGCCATTAAAGGCTGTGCTCACAACCTAAATATAAAAGCCTATAGCTAAGGAAGTCACGAGCCCCTTAGGAGAACCTACAACTGACGTTACCCCAAGTAGACACATGAAGTTTAGCTGTCTTCTCATCATTTGTGCTTACACCCATAGACTAGTGAAGCTCTCAGGCCTGGTCCAAGAAGCCTCTTTCAGAAGTGGTTTTAGGAGGGATTCATAAAGGGCCAAGTGCTGAGAATAAGTGATTGCAGAGAGCTCAGTCCCAAACAGGACATCCATGTCACCCTTTCCGAGGCCCAGGGAACATTGCAGAAGAGGGGACGGAAAGGCTGTGTGAGTCAAAGGATGTAGAAGAGTGTGCCATTGGACTCTGTCACCTGGATATGACTTGACCACTCCGACCATGGACACGGCATCTGTGACAGCCACACAAGGCTGGGGCAGGGGAGGGGATGAGAAGGTGGTAGAAGGTAAATGTGATTATGATGTACTGTAAACAAGCATGACAGTGTTAAAAAATGTCTTTGAAATTCACTTTCGTGGCTGGAGAGATGGCTCAGCAGTTAAGAGCATCTGTCGCTCTTATAGAAGACACACGTTCAGTTCCCAACACCTATGTGATGGCTCACAACCATCCGTAGCTCCATGACCTCTTCTGATTTCAGGCATGCCCATGGGACACATACGTACATGAGAACAAGACATTCATACACATGAAAATAAATAAATGTAAAATAAATATTGCTAATCCCACTTAGAAAAACTACACTTCCAGAGGCCCTTTTAGAGAACTCTCCTATCCCAATTTTATAAAAACAAGAAAGGCAAGCTGGGCTTGGTGGTGCACACCTAGAATGCCAGCCCTCAGGAGGCATGATTGGTCTTCACAGTGAATTCTAGGACAGTGGGTGCCATACAGGAAAATCCTGTCTTAACATAAAGCGAGGCAGCTTCGTCCTTCTCGTGTGTCTGGAGGGTCATTCTGTTCCCAGGAGGACACAGAAACAAGATGGCTGCTTGGAAGTAGGGGGATGTTTCCGTGTGGCCCTGCGTGTTTCTCCAGAGAGTGTCACATTGGTGTAGTCTTTGTTAAGTCACCGATCAATCGTCCGCAGAGTGCAGTT
Source organism: Bramus lutescens (assembly GCA_001685075.1). Taxonomy (NCBI): domain Eukaryota; kingdom Metazoa; phylum Chordata; class Mammalia; order Rodentia; family Cricetidae; genus Bramus; species Bramus lutescens. Next base: position 100,799 of record LOEQ01002328.1, on the reverse strand, counting down.
CTAGAAAACCTAGTGTTTCTACCGTTCCCATCTGCCCCGCTCTGAGCAGGAGATGCGAAAGAAAACAGACACACTCTGTCTCTTACCCACAAACCCTAGTAGGCACCCGGATGGATAAAAAGAAGAAATCGATTTTTAGTTTATAGGAGGGAAGACAATTTAGAAGGAAATATTTTAAATGCCTATTTGAATTGAAATCATAGCACAGCATTTTCACGTGTCAATTGATAGTTCCAAGAATTTTCTTGAAACATTAGCATTTGCTTATATGAGCTTGATGTTTTCATGAGATCCCAAATAAAAGTGGTTCTGGATTTCATAGCAATTACCAAAAAACGGATAATTATTATCTCTGGTAATATTTGACAAGAAATTAATTTATTTTTAGCATGAAAAACAGGATGGCTCTTTGCCCCATCCAAGAAAAGCCAGGACTTTCAATGCAATTAATACCCAATGATTTTATACAGACGTCTACCCCACAATCCCAGAAAATCATGAACCCTGACTGACACCCCAGAACAGTCTAAGAACAATGAAGAGCCAACAAAGAAGCCAGAAAAGCCTTGGAGAAAAAGCCCCCACTGTCCTGTTTTCATTACACCCTTTCCTAGCCCCAGTGTGGCCGGTTGTGGTAGCTACAGACCCAGGTTCCAGGCTATAAAAACAAAAGTGTGCCCAGGGAATCAGAGAGGATCCGGCAGGTCCCTGAGAGGACGGAACTCAGGAAAACAAGCACACTCATTTCCCGTGAGTTTGTGGCTCACCCCAGAGTGCACACGTGGCATGTGGCGTGGACGTGAGTGGCCCCTGTGTTCAGCTGCATCTTCACTGTGTGCATTTAAAGTGAGTGAGATGTCAGCTCTAAGTCGGACATAAGATGCTATGTAAATAGTTCGTAATTCCTAATAAAAGGACTGTGAAGAAACACAGTGCAAATCTCCTTCATTCCCAAATCCCAAACACAAAGTACTCCAAAATCCAGAATTTTCTGCTCCTTATGTGATGATGCCACAAATGGAAAACTTGACTTCTCACTTTTGCGTGAAGGGGAACAACAAAAACACAAGCACACTAAAAATTTTGTGTAAGATTATAATCAGCTAGAATCACAAGGTATATTTGAACCATAAAAGAATTTTGCCTTTATTCTTGGAGTTTCGTTCCCATAAATCTTGTACAAATATCCTAAAATGAAGGAAAAAATCTGAGATCTGGAGCATTTATGATCCCAAGCTCCTTGGATATGAATACAAGATGCTAACCACCAAAAAGGTGGATAGATATCTGGGGGACAGACTATCCCAGGAAAACCTGTTACTTTATATGCTAACTAACAATAATAATAACCAAAGAAAAAGTGGCCGGGGCCTGTGAGATGGCTCAGGTCCTTCTTGTCTGAGGACCTGAGCTCTTCCCTGGAATCTGCACAGTAGAAGCAGAGACCCCCACTCCCACAAGTTATTCCATGACCTCCACACCTGTGCATATGGGTGCACACACATAAAATAAATAAATGTCATAAATATTTAAGTAATCGGGTTGGAGAGATGGCTCAGCGGTTAAGAGCATTGACTGCTCTTCCAGAGGACCTGGGTTCAATTCCCAGCATCCACATGGCAGCTTACAACTGTCTGAAAATCCAATTCTGGGGGATCTGACGCCTTCACACCGATGCACATAAAATAAAGTTTAATAAAAACCATAAAAATATTTTTAAAAATTTAAGTAATCAAGTCCACAAATGGATAAATTAAATACAATAAAAAATGTTCAAATAACGCTAAAGAAAAAAAAGAAAAGGAAAATAGAACTAAAAGTTAGAGAGATAAACAGAAAGCAAATAACAAAATTAGTCCTAAATCCAAATAGCTCACCTATTAAATAAAAATATTGAATTAAGTGTAAATATATTTTAAATATACCAGTAAAAAACAGGAATTGGGAAGGACACAAATAGGTTTAAAAATGAATATAAACATGAGAATTTATGTTGTCTGAAGAAAATTCACATCACATACCATTTGTCTTCCAGCCTCTAGATACACACCTAAGTCCTCTGTCTCACACACAGGCACATGCACACAGATACACACACATATACACATACACGCACCACTAATAATAAATTTAAAAAATAGATCTGTGAGTTTGAAGTCTGATCCAATTCCAAGCCATCCATGACTACACAGTGAGTGAGACCTTGTCTCACTAAATAAATAAATTTAATTTTAAAAAAGTCTCAAAATAGTAATTGAAGACGCCTCTGAAACAGAAATAAATCCAACTATGGTGGTTTGAATGAGAATGGCCTCCATAGACTCTTATGTTTGGTCTTCAGTTAGTGGAACTGTTTGGGAAAGGCCTTGTTGGAGGAAGTGTATCCCTGGAGGTGGTCCTTGAGATTCCAAAAGCCCCCACCATTCTCAGTTAGCTCTCTCGTGTGCATGCTTTCTCTCTCTCTCTCTCTCTCTCTGTGTGTGTGTGTGTGTGTCCTCTGTGTGTCTCTCTGTCTCTCTGCCTCATGCTTGTGAATCAGATGTAAGCTCTCAGCTCATGCACAAGTGCCATACCTACTGACCTGCCTGCTACTGTGCTCCTGCCATGATGGCCACAGACTCCCCATCTAAAACTGAAGCCCCAAACAAACTCTTCTATAAGTTGCTTTGGTAATGGTGTCTTGTCACAGTAGTAAAGTAGTAAGTAAGACACCAATGTACAAAGTAGGGGGACGGTAGAGCTAAAAGTAGAAATCATTGAAATTGAAAACAGGAAAACAATGGAGAGAGATCAATGAAACAGAAAGAGAGCTCTATTAATGGATCAATGTCTCTAACAAGACTGACATTGATCAATAAGATGGATAAGCCTCCAGCAAGACTGGCAAGAAACAGAGAGGTCAAAGATCACCAGTGCCAGGAATGAGATGCCTGCGAATCCAATACACCTGCAGCCGCAAAAACTCAAGGCGTAGGTGAAATGCAACATTTTGCAAAACACCAGCTGCAGCAGTCCCTTGAAGTGAAGGTAGCCAACAAACCCATAGAGAAATCTCATTCATAGCTTCACATCCTCTGAACAGACAGACAGCTCAGAACGTTTCTCTGATGGAGTGTACCAAAACAAAGCAAAGGAACACACACAAAGTCTGCACAAGTGTTTTCCAGAGCATAGGAGAGAGAAGAGGTACATGCCATGAGGCCAGGATGAACCCAGAACTAAAACCTAAGCTGTTATAACAAAAGGAAGCCATGTACTCTGGGCTAGAAAGGTGTTTCAGCAGTTAGGAGCACTCACTGCTCTATGGAGGACCTAGGATCAGTTCCCAGTATCCACATGGGGTTCACAGCCATGTGTAACTCCTGTTCCAGCGGATCCAGTAACTTCCTCTGACCTCCATGGGCTCCCGAACACATGTGGTGCATATATGTACACACATAAAATTAAATATTACTTAAAAAAGAACAATGTCTTGTAAATGTCTTCCAAAAAAATTCAACAAGATATTAACAAACTGAATCTAGCAATAAAATAAAATAATTTGCTGTCTCAAAGTACAAGAAACAATCAATGTGATCCACCATTATCACATTCTAAGGAAGAAAAAGCTACAAGATCCCATCAAATTACACTAGACTCGCTTGACACAGCTCAGCCTTCACTTTCGGTAGGAATTCTCAACAGTTTAGAAATAGAATGGCACTTCCATAAGCTGACAGAAGCATTGCCGATGGGTTAGACCCAAGCCTAAAACCTTCCTGTCTCAACCTCTTAAGAGCTGGAATGAGGTCACATGCCATCATCCACCGCTCATGGCTGCGGGTTTCTAGGCTCCAAAGCTAAGGTGTTATTTAGAATGTGAGGGTTACTGCATACCGCTCTTGCAGACAACTGGAATTTGGATCCCAGCCTCCAGAAGACGGCTCAAAACCACCTGTAATTCCAGCTCTTCTGAGCTCTGCGCTCCTGCATGCACACAGTAAATAGACTCGCACAGGCATATGCACACATGCACGCACACGTAATTTTTAAATGTATTTATTTGTATGTATTTGGGTGCTTTGCTTGCATGGATGTCTGCTCACCATGTGAGGAAGCCAGAAAGAGGACGTCAGATGCTCCGAGACCGGAGTTACAGATGATTGTGACCTGCCATGTAGGTTCTGGAAAATGAACCCCAGGTCCTCTGCAAGAACAGCCAGGGCTCCTCATTGCTGAGTCCTCTTTCCAGCTCCTACATAATTTTTTAAACCTTAATATATATATTTAAAATTTTGATGTAGCTTGGTGGTAGAACACTGCCTAACATGTTCAAAACTCAATACCACAGAGAGACAGAGAGATTTGATATTTAAGCACCCAGTCTGTAGGGTCTGCTACCTGTGTTAGCTGTACTTAACAGAGGTTTCTACAAGCCAGCTTTAGCTGACCTCACACCTTATTGAGAGGTAAACCTGACAGTTTTCTCCTCTAAGAACAAAGCAAAAATATCTGTAGTCGTCATTAGCTCAAAGAGGTGACTTAAGCAATCTGTTCCATAGATGGTATTCGCTCACCTCAATACCCTCATCCATAGATGGTATTCGCTCACCTCAATACCCTCAAGGCATGTGCACGCCTGTACCACATACCTGTTGTCTAAATGTTAACCACTTTTTTAACCACTGAGTCATCTCATTTACCTAAAGGTCTCCATTAAAACACTCTCACCTAAATTATCCAAATTGTCCCTGAGTTCACCAGACGTACACAAAGGCTCTTTGAACGTAATGAGGGAAGAGGCAAGGAATTGGGTTCACCCCAAGAATATGAAATCTGTGTGAAACAAAATTTAAAAAGCAACAGGATTTCAGTGCTCGTGTGAGTGTCCCCAGCCTTGTTCGAAGGGCCAGGGTTCAGCTAATGGAGCTTTTGAACCCCGTTGTGCTCTCTAAGTTTATTACCCCAACCCTAAGGGAAGGGGAACAAAATGTGATTAGATGCAGAAAGCTTCTCAGAACCCTCAACCGTGAGTCATTTGGAGATGCAGCCCTCCCCACGTACGTATGGGAGCAATTTAGGACTGCAGGCTCCACTTCGCACCCACTCTGACCAGGCAGGAGTCTCACACTAACCATGAAAATTGAAGCTATGGTTCTCAGATGGCTGCTTCACCTGAAGTCGGTGAGGGGCCGCGGTGTTGCGCGGCGCGCCAAGTCGGCTCCAGCAAATAAGGCTAGTGTTCGATGGCTCTTTTCTCCTAAGGCTCTTTAAACAATGCCTGGATCTGCTCCCTGCTCACTAATTACCTTTTAAAAGAACGCAGCAGTAATTTAGCATCACTGTGTACTGTCACTTCTGCATCAGTAAACACCAGAACCTGCTGAGTAATTAGAGAATAACTTCGTAATGAAATGCAGTGAAGACTTCTAATTAAACTTCAATGTCGCTGAGAATTAGTCTGTTTTAAAAATGAGAATTTTCCGGCCGCATGTTCTAATGAGTTATCAGAATGCAGTACCTTCCCCTGCCCCAAACTGCAGAGATGGACCCTGAATATTAGCACCAGCGGGCACATGTGTGGAAACATTTATAGGCAAAATTATTCACTGCGCTTAAGTGGTTGATGTGTAGTCACACATGAGAATGCAGTGCCAGTGGGGAAAGGTAATTAAGAAAGCTCGCTTCTCAGTTACTCTTCAGTCAGTCAGCTGCAAACGAACTCCAGATTGTCTGCTCTGAATGTGGACTTGGGCAGGTCAGGAGCCGGCAACGCCTTCAAATGCTGTCCACCGCCTTCAAATGCTCCCTGGCCCAGACGCCCCCTCAGACCTGTGCACATTCTCTTGTTCTCACGCTCCGTCCGTACATCCTCTTCTGCGCGTTGGCTGGCAATCCCTTTGGTGTTGATTGAGGTCAGACATGGTAAACAGCCCTGGTTCTCTTTTTCTCGTGGCAGGAAGGCCACCTCCATCTCTTCTCCTCTTCGCACAGTGGGTTGAAGACCTGCCCCGGCATTGCCTGAAATCAGCCGCCTCCTCATTATTGACATGAACAGCAGCATCTGCAGAGAGAACTTGCTTGGATAGTTACTGGGAATCAGGACTTATTTCCCGACAGGGTTTCCCTGTGTAACCCTTGCTGTCCTGCACCTTGCTTTGTAGAGCAGGTTGGCCTGTAACTCACAGAGTTCCATCTGCCTCTACCTCCTGAGTGCTGGGATTAAAGGCATTCATCATCATGTCTGGCTAAACAGCTTTTAAAAATCAACATATAATTACATCATTTTCCCCTACCCCTTCCTCCCTCCGCCTCCTTGCACATACCCTTCCTCTCTCTCTCTCATTCAAGACCATGGCCTCTTTTTCTTTGTTGTTACATATACGTGTATATTCCTAAATATATAACTACAACCTACTCAGCCCGTATAATGTTACTTCTGTGTATACGATATGATTTCAGGGCTAATCACTTGATTCTTGATAACCAATGGAAGGGGCTCTTTCCTGGAAACACTATTTCTCTTATTCCTTAGTCCTTTGTTTAGGGTTGGAGCCCCATTCGATCTCTTTTCCATGTCAGGATGTCTATTGTAGCTCTGAACTAGGGTTGGAGCCCTCTGAGATCCCCGTTCCATGTTGCACGTCTGTTGATGTCCTCTTTGTTCGGGTCTTGCTTTGGCAACCACAGAGTAGAGACTTGGTTAGTGTGGCTTCCCTTACTCTTCTAGGAGACATATCACAGCCAGCTTCTTGTCCCCTGGCTCTTTACCATCTTTTCACAAGATGTTCCCTGAGCCTTGGGAGCAGGAATTGTGTTGCACAGGTATCAGGTGGGGTTGGGCACCCAGGATCCCTTGTTCTCTGCATTCTAACCATTGTGCTCTTCTCCAATGGTCTGTTACAAAGAAAAGTTTCTCTGAAGAAGGGTGAGAGCTAAACTTAACCTGTGGGTGAAAGGATAAATCTTCAGAATATAGTTTGGAATTCTGCTGGTTTAGTGGAGTGACATTTGTAGGTTTTCCTGCAAATCCATGACCTCACTCCCCCAAGGGAGAAGTCAGCTAGGCTTGCAGGACCAGGCATGGGGTTTTCCTCTGGTTGAGTGAAACTTAAATCCAACTAAAGAGCCATTGTCACCACCAAGGTATGTGTGCCATGACTGCATCCTTAGGGTTACCACACCGTGCTGGACCTTGACAGTTGGTGGCTTCTCACCTTCGGAAGCTTGCGTGATGCCTTCTGGTATCATGAAAGCCAGTCCTCAAGAAGGATTTTATATCAAGCCAACTCTGATTCTCTAGGTTCTGTGTCCAAAGTACAAGGTGTCTTCAGCAATAGGGTCTTACTTTCAACATTTGAGAGGCAACCAAAGGCAAAAGCATTAGTTCAGGTTTTTAGAGTCTCTTAGACTCTCCTGACCTACAACTAGAAAAGGGCTTCTCATGTCTGTCACTGGGGTTTTTTGTTAGATAGTCTGTGGCTCTTGAGGGAAGGAGCATTGTCAGCCAAGGTAGAAAATTTTCATTTAAATTATATATGTATTTATGTATATGTGTGTGCTGACTTGCATGTATTATATATAATTTTAGATAAACAGATAAAAATATGAATCCTTAAGGTTTTTATAACATCCTTACTATTATTTTACACTCCTCCTCCCTCTCATAAAAGTTACTTTTATCTGTAGACCAAGTTTCACAGTCTAAGTCTGATAATCATTTGTTTCTAAGAATAAAGTTAAAACTGGTCCCAGGAATACCATCACTTTGTTGATTTTAAATCTTTATTAATTTTACTGCACACACACACACACACACACACACACACACATTGTCCTGTGGTAGCTCAGCATGGGAGGTTTCTCAGTCAGCAGAGTTCCACAGTGAGACTCGGCGAGCCCAACCACACTCTCACTGATCACTCTGGATTGGTTCCCTTTCCTTTGCTTTCATCCTTCTCTCCCACTCAGGGATTCCTGAGAGACCATCTCCCACATAAATTAAATCCTCACGTGTATCCGGAAGACCTAATCTAAGCCTCTCCCATAGATCATAGATTTAGAGGTCTAGACAATAGAAAGTAAAGTTTCCAGAAGCACGTTGGCCATGACCATACTTGACATAATCACAGAGGTGATTTCTTCCAAGGTCTCTTTCCCTGGGTAGTAGAAGGTCATCTTTCCTCTAAATAGTTACTGTCTTTCAACTGGAATCAGCCTCCAGGAGCCAACAAAAATCAAGCAGTTAATGTAAAAGTAGTGGTAGTTGTTTTGAGATAGGGTCTCACGTGGCACAGTCCAGGCCTAAAATTTGCTATGTAGGAGAGGATGGTTTTGAACTCCTGATCTCCCTGCCCTCTGCTTCCCAACAGCTGGAATTAGAGGCATGTGCCACCACACCAATTCTTTGCAGTGCTGGGGATCAGATCAGGGCCTCATACATGCTAAGTGAACACTCCACTAACTGAGCCGCATTTCTAACCCCATGAGTAGTTAAATATACTCTTTCTATTTTTGACTGATGCAATTTTATTTTGAGACCATGACAATTTGAGATAGTGGAAAACTCCAAAGAAGTTATGCCGGATATTTACCGAAAACATGTTCATTCTAACTTAGCCCAACCAGTGTGCATAGCAGGCCCAGCAGGCTGCTCTGAGAAACCCTACTCCAGACCTGAGGCTCCAAGGACACACTCAGGTTTTGATGACACAATGGCGATTCAGCATTGCTGCATTTAGTAAGAATTTAACCTAAATGAATGCAAGCCCCTTAATTCTGAGTATTTCTTTATGTCCTCGTGGAATAAGGCCATGCTCCTCTTTCCAGGATGCTCTGACGGTGCCCTGAAAGCCAGCACGCCAGGACACTCCTCATTCCTAGCCACACTGGAATGGCTGATAACCCAGAGTCCCTCAGAGGCAAAGGAAGGGGTGGTGGGGAGAGGTAGGAGGAGAATGGAAAACTGATAAGAAGGGAGAACCCTAATAAGCATTTCCTTTATTGGACTAAATTGAAAATGATGATTTCTGAGATTGTTTCCTTTCTAGTTAGTGCAAGGATATTAGCAATTCCTTGCATGTTTAACTCTGAAATCTAGTAGTTGGTAAGAAAGTGACATGGAAAATGAGAAAAATGATCCCTCTACGGAGATTCTGAGAGAAGCCATGTGGGATACAGTAGAAGGTGAGGGAGAGGGTTTTTTTCTCTCCTTTTGTGAGGTTTTCTTGTTCGTTTTGTTTTGTAGTTTTTCAAGACAGGGTTTCTCCGTGTAGCCCTCACTGTCCTGGAACCCACTCTGTAGAGGTCCGACCGGAGCTTGAGTGTCTCTAAGAGGACGGTCTGCCTCCCGAGTGCTGTGGTTATAGGATGCACCACCACTGCCTGGCTGAGAAGACAAGTCCTGAGCAAGGCTAGCCACAGTTCTTCCCCAGTCCAGCTCACACCTCACACTCATAGCTGCGCCGGAAACCACTTGTTGAGCGTTTTTACATTCCTTTCCTCACTAGACAGCAGCTTCCTCCGGGAGCCTCCGTCTCACTCATCAATGAAGACCTTGACATGTTAAAATATTTACCAATTGCTGGTTGATTAAATAAACAATCAGATTATGAAATTTTTTCATTTTCAGCATTAACAACGTATTTTTGCTAGCAAACTCAGCGTTTCATCCAATAGGGATCAAAAGTGCCAGGCATGGGGATGTCGGTGAAGGTCCTGGAGACTCCACTCCCACAAACGTTGTAGGTCATTGCCGTTGCTCTTGGTTACCTATAGAACTTGACAGTAAGACCCTATTACCAAAGTTACCATATATGTGAGTCATAGGAAAATATAATGCCTGCACCTGCGTTACTCTCTTGGTACAATTCACACACCACTGTACCATACGCGAGCCGGGCAAGGGCCTGGAGATCAACAGCAGGGGCTGACTGTAGTCAGTATAATGGATGTGAGCAGAGGCAAGCTTTTCTTCAACTAAAGTAATACATTGCCTTGCCTGAGGTGTCAACTTACAGAAGGAGGTTGGATCCGGACTCCCCAGCAGAATGTGCTCTGAGATCTTGCAGCAGCCTCCATTTACCAAACTTTTTCTTAATGACAAAGATAGGAGCATTCCAGGGAGAAGTGGATGGCACTATGCATCCTGCCTCCAGCTGATCCTGGACCAGGCTATGAGCAGCCTGTAATTTTCCTTACTTAGGGGCCATTGCTGTATCCGTACAGGTTTTACAGGTTTCCATTTTATAGGAATGCTTTCTGGCTGCTCTGCAATGGCCTCGAAGAAAAATTTCCCAATCCCGCATGCTGTCCAGGTAACTGTTTATTATTTTCTTGTCCGCTAAAATCTGCAGGTCTCCCTGCAGATTTTTGCCCAACCCCCACCCAGGGACAAAGCGAAACATGGGCAGAAGCAGTAGTTAAGCTCTTCCTGCTCCGCGAGGGATGACAAGGACTCCCAGCCCAGCTTCAATCATAATTTTAATTTCTCCAGTATAATCACAGTCTATAATTCCTGGTAAAATTTTAATTCCTTTAAGTGCAGAACTACTTCTACCCAAGACTATACCTATTGAACCCTCTGGAATAGGTCCAAATACTCCAGTCCCCAAAGCCTGAATACCCATTTGTGGGGTCAATACTGCCTGGGTGGAGGTACAGAGGTCCGGTCCTGCACTTCCTGGGGTGCCTCGGACAAGGCATAGACAGTGAGGCGCTTCTTTGAAGAATGAATCGGGGGCTGGAGAGATGGCTCAGTGGTTAAGAGCATTGCCTGCTCTTCCAA
>LOEQ01002328.1:51097-61658 GCA_001685075.1 Bramus lutescens | reverse complement strand
GAGCCGCCCTTAGCGACGCTAGCAGCCAGCGCTCGGGGGTGGAGAAGGCGTAAGTGGGATTCGGCCTCGGCTTTGTTGTGCTGCTGGTCGTTCGCTTAGTATGGCCACTAGAGGACCGGACCAATTGTATCGCTTTGGCTGCAGTCTTTTAGAGCTGTATTTGTGAAATTGTTGGGAATTGTAGCCTTTTTAAAGAAAGCACCATTTACAATCGTAGTGAATAGTGGTGGTTGAAGGCTCCGCTGGCTTTGCTGGAGAATGGCGCTGGTTTGAGTCTGGTCAGGGCTTTAGATTGCTCCCTGTGGACGTTAAAAGCAGCTTGTATTTGCCGTTACATTTGTAAACTTGGAAGATATCATTGAAATGGTGTTGTCATTCTCAAACAGCCACAATAATTTCAGTTACTTACTGGTCTTACGATAACACTAATTTTGTGCTAAGGTGCTGTTTTTCCCAGAATTAGTTTTGTGAACAAAATCTTAGGGCAGTTGACTTTCCAGTTGTAATGAAATGAAGTTGTTAAGGACGCGATTACTGAATTCCTGGGGGAAAATCCTTCATTTCGTGGTAGTGAGTTGAGCTGTTGTGTTTCATTGAGACAGTCCACCACACTTGTTCCCCGCCTGAATTTTTTAGAGTAGGAAGGAACAGCCGCTTCCTCAAATCAGACTTGCGACCCAATATTAGTATTGAATAATAAAAGGAAAAGCACAGCTGATTTCTGTTGGTTTTTATAGGCTGCTGCAGCTCTGGGGTGTCAGTTCAACGCTGCAAAGCTGTGTGTGTGTTCTGGAAGCACAGTCCTTTTAAAGATTTTAAGCTAAATAGTGTTTGCTTTTTCCAATAAGCCAATGTACTAGCTTCTTTATTTTTCTACAGGTTGGTGTATCCATTTAATTCAAGAAAATGGAGACCGAGCAGCCAGAAGAAACCTTCCCCAATACTGAAACCAATGGTGAATTTGGTGAGAAGATATTTTAATTATAAGCAATTTATGAATATAGTGTTAGTTTCATTATGACAGTAGCTTTATGTGTGTGCTGTGGTTACCGCTTACATAACTATAATTTGAGATTCTGTTAAATCTTGTTTTTTACGAAAAAGTAACCCTGTCTTGCACAGGTAACAACCAGTACAAATTGTTGTTTTCATCCAAATTTTTAATCCTTTGAAGTATTTGTTATGATCTTTGTTGCAAAGGGAAAAGACCAATTCTAATTCAAAATATGAACTTAATTTCTAGGTAAACGCCCTGCAGAAGATATGGAAGAGGAGCAAGCCTTTAAAAGATCTAGAAATACTGATGAGATGGTTGAACTGCGCATTTTGCTTCAGAGCAAGGTACAAATACAACTTTTTGTCATTTTAAGTTTTGTCTTTAAAATTACAATATTTCATTCTAAGCCCTAATTTGAATCCCAGGAACGCTTTTAGAACTTTCCACATTGAATGAAACTTTGGAAGATTTCATTGGTGAGGCTGGCCTTAGCTCTTTATCCATCTGTCCTCTGCCCTTGATTGCTGGCAGAACAGATGCACGCTAACTATGAGTTAGTTGGTTTTGCTCTTTATAAGCAGACTTGTGAACGCTGGGTAGTGCTCGAGTTCTGAAGGTGTGAAAGCCTTATTACAGCGTCGCCGCAGATGGCTTTGAAGAGTGAGCAGGAATCTGGGCATTGACAGTTTTATTTCCCTTGGGAACTAATTTGATTTTTGGTTACCTTATAACTTTGCTCAAGTCACAGTATAAAAGTAATTGCTGAATAGATTTTTGCCTGGTTTTCACAAGATAGCACTTGTAAAGGTATTCTGTACTTTCTAGGAACTTTACACTCAGTTTGGTTTTCTAAAAATTCCAGAGATGTATTGTAAAATTACTCATACTCAGTAAGTGGAATCTTGGTTTCCCTTCATTCTCAAGTAGATTCCCCGTTGTGTGCAGACTTCGTTGTTAAAGTTAAAAATACAGGTAGAAATACTAATTTTATGGAAATGCACGATAATTTTTTGTCTTTCAGAATGCTGGGGCAGTGATTGGGAAAGGAGGCAAGAACATTAAGGCTCTACGTACGGACGTAAGTATTAAACTACTAAACAAACAAATTTGTTGTCTGTTTCTAGAATCTTAAAGGCTCACATCTTAGAAATCACTGTAGCTACAACCCATTTGTAATAATTAATGGTCATGTAGAGGATTCCTACTCTTTTTTTTAAAGCTCTGATGGTGGAACATATATAATTAAATCTTTTCATTTTATGGGAAGGCCCTTCAAATTAATTCTCAGAATAAGACAAAACATCTTAATTAGAAATAGACAAAGTATGAAAACCCTTAATTGCATCATTCCTCTTGTGTGTGTGAGGGGGGGCGGGAATCGGTATTACTCAACGCCATTGTGGATGGCTGATAAAAACTTATTTTCTTTGAAAAAGACTTTCCATCTGTTCCACAGCTTACAACGTAGAGCTAATATTAACTGATTTTTAAACATGAATAATCTTGCCAGTTGAACTATCTGCCTAAAATTTGAGTCTTCATAATTTATAGTGGGTTGACTCTTGTGATTAGACACATTAAATGTTGGCAGCACCGGAAGTGTGTATTTCTAGACCTTGATTGCACCAAAATTTCCTTCCTTATCTCAGTAAAATAGAGGCGAATAGCTGTGTGGAGTGCCTAACAGTATTTCATTTCTCTCGGTAACAGATCTTCGTGTTTCTCTTTATTGCTATAAACTTTTAAATTTTGTTTTAATTTTTATAAACCTGCTTTTGAGATACAGGATTGTGTTTGACACCTCATGAAACCAAAACAGTCTTACTAGTTGGGGATTTGGTGTGGGAATTTTTGTTTTGTCTTTGAACCTCTTTCTCCTCTTAATCCAGATGTTCTGTATAATTATCTGGGTTATTTCCCCCATTTTCCTCAAGAATTTCAGTAAACTTTTGAGTCATGACAGGTTTTGTGTCTACCCTCACGAGCCAGCCTGCTACTGAAACATTTTTAACAAAAACAAAACTAGAACCATCAATTTAAGGTCCTTAAATGTTAAGCCACAGTCAGGTATAGAGAAGTCCATTATTGTGTTAGTCTTCAGAACAACTTAAGCTTGTTTCATTAATTGAGAGTATGAGTATAGTTTGTATTAAATTAAAATTTATTGCTTTTCCCCCTTTTCCCTCTCCTTGTTTTTTTGGCCATATATCTCCGTTGCCCATGTACTGGATCGACTTACCCCTGCGTTGCCCACCATGACGTTGGCCCATCCGCCCCTGAACGCCCATGTGAAAACCCTGGTTGGCTATGCCCAAAAATGTGCTCGTTGCCAAACGGGTACAATACTTGACAACTTCTGATTGAATGCCCATGCCCAATGCCAACATCCACGAACGCCAATGACCAATGCAGTACAATGCCAGTGTTTCAGTCCCAGACAGCAGTGGCCCCGAGCGGTATGTCCCAACAGTTTATGCCTCACTGCCTGATTAGAAAGAGAGAAATGTATTTTATTACCTGCCTTTTATATAATTAAATAGTATCCCCTTTAGACGGTGTATTGTTTTTCAAGTTTCTGTCTTATTTTCCCCATTAAGTCCTTTTGTCACTGAACTTTTACCGTGAGTTGCCCACCCAAACGATCCACTAATTTTATTTCGATGGAAGGAGCACAGCTTCAAGTGTTGCATATTTGCTGCATTGTAAATCAAACTGTTACCCAAATAGTCTCTCGCTCTGTCTTTGTGGCCCACCTTGCTTCCCAACATTGTCTGTTCATAATGTTTTCTGATGAAACGCTAACTGGTTCACTTTCCTTCACTTCTCATTTGTATTGTCTTTGTTTTGTCTTGCATTTGTATTTGTTTTCTTGCAGAGCCCATTAGTAGTCTAATTTCTAACTGGTATCCATAACCTTATCCAGATACAATGTTCACCACTTGCATATTCCCCCACTTTACCCAAGAGAAGGTGTGCCAATATTACCAATGTAACAAACAGCGAGGGTGTCCTTAACTTGGTGGCGGGGAACATGAGAATTCAACTCTGCTTCAATTCTGGTCGATTATTGCCACTTAATCTGAGCCCTTCCAGCAGCCCATTCTCTGTCTTTCTCTCTCAAAGTCTTCTAATAATGTTATGTCTGTATTGGGCATAAAATAAAATGCATGTACAAAATTCATAAATAGGTTACTTTAAATGGGGACTATTAAGTAAATGTGATGTTACTTCTCTAAAAGATGACAAAACTGCTGATGACAAAACTCATTTTTCTTTTCCACCTTTTCGTATTATGTGATATTTGATATTTGGCAGCATACTGAGTATCAGTGCTGATATTGAAACGATTGGAGAAATTCTGAAGAAAATCATCCCTACCTTGGAAGAGGTAGGTTACTTTTGTTATAATAAAAAATGTTGGGCAAGTTGAGGGTCGGTGTTTAAGTTTTATTGGAGTGTACTGAGGAACAGGAGAGAAACTGAACAGTTCTGTAGCAGCAAAATCATTTGTAGTATATAACATTCTCTATTCGTCTTAAAAATTCAGACTGGCCACTCCTGGAATAGTAAATATGTGTGGTCATGTATTATGATTTAAAGGCCTTGATTTTAGGGTCTGTTTTCTTAAACTGACAATGTTGAAAAATAAAGGGCAGTTTTTTGTTTTTTTTAATTGGGAGAAAGGGTTTGTGTACAGATCAGTTGCGGGGTTTGGTCCCATCTAAGGAAGTTTTAGCTACAGGAGCTTGTCATGGCTCTTCTTTAGATAGGAAGCAATGAACCCACGTATTAATATTGGCATTAAGAGTCTGAACATTTATTTACTGGGTATACATGGAGAAAGGATTTTGCTGTTAAATAAGTTTTCTGGATTAGTAATATATTTTAAAATAGGTTGTAGTAGCTTTACCAATATATGCAACAATAGCCTGATCACGCTAGACACTTAACCTATTATTCTTATTTTTCTACTTTCAGGGCCTGCAGTTGCCATCACCCACTGCAACCAGCCAGCTCCCGCTCGAATCTGATGCTGTGGAATGCTTAAATGTATGTCATAGTGCCGTTGAACCCCACTGAAGTATGGAGCCTGGCCCATAGGATCGATTTAACATAGTGTGCTTTTCCCATCTCTATAGAAAAAGGCTTAAAAATATGATATATGAATGGTATTACAACTCACTGTTGACCCTGCTCCATGCTGCAGTGGGAATTAACTACATTTGCAAAGTGCTTTGCAGTCATTTTTATTATGGTGTTATTTGAATGTTAATAATTTTGTGGTAACAGCGACATGCTAAATGGCTGCAGTGTGGGTATGGTGTTGCAGGACCTGAAAATAAAATAGTTTTTTAAGGTGGTGCAGATTGTCCTTTTTGGGCCTGGCTATTGAGGATAATAAGCACATAACTGGTAAAGTTATTGAGATATAAATTCAGGTTGCTTACTGCAGCAGTGCATTATGTTGTGCTTAAACATAAGCTGATAGTGTGTCGGGAAGAGAGTTATAAGAGAGTAAAATTGTGTATTTCCCCCTCCACAGTACCAACACTATAAAGGAAGTGACTTTGACTGCGAGTTGAGACTGTTGATTCATCAAAGTCTGGCAGGAGGAATTATTGGTGTCAAAGGTGCTAAAATTAAAGAACTTAGAGAAGTAAGGCATTATTTTGTTCTGTTTGTTCCTTGCTGGATTTCATAATTTTCTATGCAGAGTTGGTTCTTTGCGCTATTCCCAGTGATAGATAATCCCATCGCTATTTACTTATGTCTTAAAGTAACAAAACTAAGTTGTTTTGTTCAACTTGTATTATTTCTAGGCTGCTGTATGTTTGTTTGACCACATTTTTTTATATTGGGAATCATTGGGTTCATATGTCTGAAGTAGGGAGCCTGGATGTTGTTTAAAGTGTTAACTTCCTCTGATGAGTTTTCTTTCTGTGAATGTGTTAACAGAACACTCAGACAACAATCAAGCTTTTCCAGGAATGCTGCCCTCACTCCACTGACAGAGTTGTTCTTATCGGAGGAAAGCCTGATAGGGTTGTAGAGTGCATCAAGATCATCCTTGACCTTATATCTGAGGTATTGTTGGGAGATTGTTTGCATTCAGTTTATCACACTAACAGAAATATATATGGCAGTATTTAATATTGGCATTTCCATGGGAGTTTATGTTGCCAACTTTAATGCAGAGCCTTTGGTCCTTTATGCAAAGGTCCTTACATATAATTCTGTATTGCCTGCTACTTTCAGACATATCTGGGGTAATGGTCTTCTTAGTAATTTTGAAATCCTTTCTGTCGTTGCCTCTTCCTCTCTCTGCCTCTAGTACCTTTTGAGGCTGGTTACTAATAATAATTGGAATGGGTTGATAAGACTAAGGCTCTTCAGTCTTTAAAGTGCTTTGTTTCTGTTTTTAGTCTCCCATCAAAGGACGTGCACAGCCTTATGATCCCAATTTTTATGATGAAACCTATGATTATGGTGGTTTTACAATGATGTTTGATGACCGCCGTGGACGTCCTGTGGGATTTCCCATGCGGGGAAGAGGTGGCTTTGACAGAATGCCTCCTGGTCGGGGTGGGCGTCCCATACCTCCCTCTAGAAGAGATTATGATGATATGAGCCCTCGTCGAGGACCTCCCCCACCTCCTCCTGGTCGTGGTGGCCGGGGTCCGTCGTCTCGAGCCTTAGAAGGAGAAGGAGGTGGTGGTGGAGGGTCTCGGGGGTAAGTTTTAGCCTAACAGCAACATTAAAAGAGGCTGCGGTAAATGGGGTTGTCTTGGTGCGAGGCTAAAATTATTACAACACGTTATGCTTACAGAGATCTAATGGCTTACGACAGAAGAGGAAGGCCTGGAGACCGTTATGATGGCATGGTAAGAATTTTGATTTATGAGGGGGTATGTGTTGTAAGAGACCTTTTAATCAAATATTTTATGCAAGATTACACAGCCATCTAAATAGTTTGATATTTCTGTGTGTAATATAGGTTGGATTCAGTGCTGATGAAACTTGGGACTCTGCAATTGACACATGGAGTCCGTCAGAATGGCAGATGGCTTATGAACCACAGGTTGAGTATTAATAACATTAATGTAATTATAAGCAATATAATTTGCCTATTAGAAATGAGTGGTCCATGTCTCCACTCCCTGATAATTTCTAGCTTAGAAATGTGTGCACCTAAATCTTTAGTTTGCTTACTGGAATAGCGTGGGTGTGGGTTGATATAGGGGGAGGTTTTTGGTTTTTTCCCTAAGCTCTGGGTTTTGTTGGCTTTTGGGGCTTTGTTTTGTTTTAGGAATATTGAAATAAGTAATTTTATTTTTCTTTGTTTTTAGGGTGGTTCTGGATATGGTAAGTTTCTTCTTTGTGAAATCAAACATTGTTTTATACTTATTTTTCCAAGAACTTATTGCTCATTATTTAAATCAGATTATTCCTATGCAGGGGGTCGTGGCTCATATGGTGATCTTGGCGGACCTATTATTACCACACAAGTAACTATTCCCAAAGATGTAAGTATTTTTAATTCAGGGAACTTTCATTATTTTTTCTTATGATTGCTGCTTCTGTAAATTTAGCAAAGACTTTAATTTATGATTGAGATAATGTTTAAGGATTTATGGGGAGTATGTTAAATCTAACAGCAGATGGTGCCATTAATATAGGTGGTTTTAGATTCCTTATTAGTTTGTTAAGGGAGTGTTAAATTATAACATAATCCAAAATATAGTTCCGAAATTTAACGCTGCCATTGTATAAAGTTGCTGCTCTTGATCATTGATAAGGGATTAAGTTTTCCTTAAAGTTGTCATTAAGCTTGTATTTAAATATCTTTTTCAGTTGGCTGGATCTATTATTGGCAAAGGTGGTCAGCGGATTAAACAAATCCGTCATGAGTCAGGAGCATCGATCAAAATTGATGAGCCTTTGGAAGGATCTGAAGATCGGATTATCACCATCACAGGAACACAGGACCAGATACAGAATGCACAGTATTTGCTGCAGAACAGGTCAGTCTGAGCTTCCATTTGTGTTAGCATATGCACACTAAAACCTTTTAAAGAGCTCTTCTTCCCAATTGATTTTTCTTTTAGAAACCATGGTGTTTCCATCACTTGGGGAATCTAACTTCTTAAACATCTTAATTAATAGCTCTGCCTTGATTTTCTTCTGTTTTCTTACTAAAAATGAAGACATTCAATACTAATCTTGCTGGAAGAAGCCCTAACCAAGCAAACTTCTCATTTCTCTGGTGAAAACTGCTGCCAAAACCACCACTTATAATAAATTATACAGAGCCTGTAGAAAATGTAGAAGAGTCATTGGATGTTGGCCTAGTTCTGTGTGGAAGACTAGTGATTTTGTTGTTCTTAGCTAACTAAAACGACAACAAATCACAGTCTGCCATATGGCACAGGCCACCTCTGCAGGACATGATGGTGCTGGAAATCGCAGCATTTCACACCTGCCTCGCATGCCTTGTCCTTTCTACCAAGGATTAACAGCTTCTAATGTCATCTTCTTACTCTGCACTACTGTCTAACATTTCTTGAATTACATTGCTTTAATTTATAGTTGCTAGTGCTCTTTAAAGTTCTTCTAAATGTAATGGACGTGTTTTTTAATTTAGCGTTGAAATTGTCTTAATGTTGATTAAGATGTTTCGAACAAAAATTCTAATTCGTACTTTTTTTTCTTTTCTTTTATAGTGTGAAGCAGTATGCAGATGTTGAAGGATTCTAATGCAAGATATTTTTTCTTTTTTATAGTGTGAAGCAGTATTCTGGAAAGTTTTTCTAAGACTAGTGAAGAACTGAAGGAGTCCTGCATCTTTTTTTTTATCTGCTTCTGTTTAAAAAGCCAACATTCCTCTGCTTCATAGGTGTTCTGCATTTGAGGTGTAGTGTTGACAAGATGTATAATGTTTTAGTTACTTACAGGGTTGGGGGGAGGGCATGCAAAAACAAACATTAAANTTTTTCTAAGACTAGTGAAGAACTGAAGGAGTCCTGCATCTTTTTTTTTATCTGCTTCTGTTTAAAAAGCCAACATTCCTCTGCTTCATAGGTGTTCTGCATTTGAGGTGTAGTGTTGACAAGATGTATAATGTTTTAGTTACTTACAGGGTTGGGGGGAGGGCATGCAAAAACAAACATTAAAAATTTGAAACCGCAGCAGAGTGAGTGAATTTAATTTTTCTTTATTGTTGGTGGTTTTAAAAAATTTCCCTCCGTGTAATTATTGTGAACACCTTGCTTTGTGGTCACTGTAACATTGGGGGGGGACAGGGAGGAAAGTAATAGTCCACGTGTCCCTGGCATTTGTTCAGAGCAGTGTGCAGAATGTAATGCTCTTTTGTAAGAAACGTTTTATGATTTTTAAAATAAATTTAGTGAATCTATTTTTGGTGGTCTTTTTGTTTTTTTAAGGCAATTTTCAAATGGTGGTTGAACTTTCTAGCCCACCCCTAAACTAAACACTAAGTTTGATTTTTCAGCTCCTCTGTTGGATATAAATACACGTCTTGGACATAGGCAAAACACATTGGCAATTTCAGTTTGGGTGATTTTCTTAATGGTTGGAAAGATGTGGCTTGATAAATTTCCATCACATATTCATGCTTATAATAAGCTTGGGATTTTGTTTGTTTTTGCAAATGTTTGCCACTACTTTTCAGCAGTTTTCTATGTTAATGGGGAGAAATATGTTAAGGTGGGAAACAATATTAACCATCCTGAGTATATGCCAGAAGCCTAATGGGCAGTGAGCTTTATTAATCAGAATAACACTTGGTTATAGAAGTGGCTGATGCTGAGTAAATCCTGGTTATTTTTGTTAGATGATTTCTCACCTATAGACAAATTGTCAACCTCTTTAGTGTCTTGTTAGTTGAACTTTGTAAAAAAATATATATATACTTGTTTTTTCCATTGTATGCACAATGAAAGAAAAAGGATGTACCATTTCTCTGTTGTGTGTTGAATTATGTAGGAAATGTTTGTGAATGATTCAAAAAAATGGAAAAAGTTCCTGTGGATGTTTTGTGTAGACTTGGCATCTGTATTGGTAGTTCAAAATCCACATCTTAAATAAACTTCCATGATGTTAGTTTTGATGTGTGCCCAATTTGAAAGGGGTTGACTGATTTACATACAAAGTTTGTTGAAGTGTTCCTCTTGTAAGGAAATACAATAATCTTAAATTACATGGGGTTTTTGTTTGTGTGAAATGTTCTAGCACATTAGAGGCATTCTGCTTAAAGGTGGCACGGGAAACAAGTTCTTCAGAGAAGCTGGTGATACTAGTTAGACCTCAGTGCTCAGTAACTGCAGAGAGTAAAGTAGCTGGCTCTGTCTAGCCTCAGAATAATTTGCTTTCAGCTCCGGTAAATTTGAGGTGAAGTCATAGCTTAAGTTTGAAAATGTTGGGTAGAGATGTGAAATAGGCAGGGTCTTCTAGCGCACGTTGAGTAGTGCTTGCCAAACAAAGGCTTTATAAAAATGGTGAGTTACTAGCTTGGTTTGTGGAAGGGTATATATATATATATACTAT
>LOEQ01002328.1:28721-39285 GCA_001685075.1 Bramus lutescens | reverse complement strand
TCAGCATTTTATTAAAATACATGATTGACAGAATACAGACAATTCTCCCGCACTGCTTCCATAGTCCATTTTTTTGGGAATGTGGGTGTGGTTTTCCAGGCTACTTCCTGCTGGTTGGGGGTGCCAATAATCTTATGGGGACCTAAAGAAAATTTAGAGTTGTAATCAAGTCCTGACTGGAGTATCCTGTGCGTCTTGATCATCTCAGGCAGCAGTCTTGAATCTGTTCTGGATGTAGAACTCAGACATCCGGGCCATCTGTTCCTACCGGAGATTTCTCAGGTGGTCTTCCTTGATTAAACCTGAGTTTTCTTAACTCAGAATGAATCCACAGTCTCTCATTTCCTGTGGAAACAAAAACAAAACCAGCCTTCTATCCTTGCTTGCCGCTCTGTGGTTTGTTGCTGAGTCTGTTTGGTTTTGTTTACAAACAACTCTCCTTTCTTACAAAACAGCACTGGCTTGAGATCTGTGTGCTGGGCAGGGTGGTGGCTTCCTGTACTGAGGAGCAGAGGGTGGGAGTTCCAGAGCAGCTTGGGCTACAAGGGGAGAGAGAGCCTATATTGAGCGGGGCGTGGTAACACACACACCTTTAATCCCAGCACTCGGGAGGCAGAAGCAGGCAGATCTCTGTGAAGTGGAGATCAGCCCAGTCCACAGAGTGAGTTAGTTCTTGGACAGCTAGGGATACACTGAGAAACCGTGTCTCAAAACAAAAACAAAAAACACAACAAACAGAAAAGAAAGAGAGGAATAAAACATGCAAGGGTAATTAAAATGTAAAGAAAATGGCTTTTCTAGTTTACACTATGGAATGTAGACCTTATTGATAATTGTGTTTACTTGGCCATTATAATTTCAGAGCTTGATAACTGAAATGTAAGTTTGTTAGATAGAGATGTGTGGAGTAGGTACAGTGATCAATGTGTGGTGACTGAGCTGAGTAAACTCCATTGTGATGGAGGTGAGATCAGAGAGAGGTGGCATGCACAGGACTTAGAGAGAGCTTTCTTTCCTGGGCTTACCTATTGCTGTGCTAGGGCACAGTCACAGAAGAGTTAGGCTGCACATCTTACTTCTTATAATAGGCTGGGTCCATTGAAAAGTTCGTGTGAGTGTGACTTCTTTTTATAAGAAAAAGACTGCCACTTTCATGCTAATTTACCTCTCAGAGGAGTTTCTGTTACTTTTTCTTTATTTTTAAAATCAAGTTTTTATAATCATTTTCTCTTGTGAAATAAATGTAAACAGAATTATTATCCACCTAAAGTTCACCAGGCTTTGTGCTGCCTGGAGCAGTCCTTTCTGTCTCCATGCTTTCACTGAAAAGTAACAAGCTGTTAAATTGTAACGCTCACAGCCAATAAGTGCTTGATTATTAGATATCTTAAGTTTTATGACAAAGAAGCATGTGTGTAGGTGTGTGGGCATTCACCTGACTTCAGCCAACCTGTTTTGAGACAAGGTCTCACGTGTAACCCAGGTGGCCTCAGATTCTCAGCCTTCTGCCACAGCTTCCCAGGTATCCAGTACTGCAGAGGTGCACCACCATGTCTAACCCATTCCTGTTTTCAAAAGAAGTCATGTTCACAGGTAGCAAAAGGTAGCACTCCAATACTGTCTTTCCAGGGAACAGAGTTTAACCCATTACTGGATGTCTTATGTAACACAGGAAGCATTTACTGTCTTGCAGTTTCTGTGGTCTGGGAGTCTGTCTGGGTTCTGCATAGCTGGGCTCTTCTGGGCAAGGCTGCAGTCGGTGAGAGCAGCTGTCTGATCTAGTGCTCTGTGTAGGCGGTAGCCTCTGCCTTGGGGTTACATTCATGGTTGACTAGGCAGTCTTACCAAATGAGAGTTAAATTTGAAGGATAGTTAAGTTTGATTAGCCGAAAAGGAAGGCTTACGTTCTGTGCCAGCATCTGAGGCAAGGGAGGTGGAAGAAACCCCATTAATCTGCATTCTTCCACTGGCCAAGCAATAAGGGTGTTGGAGAGAGAGTAGCTTTACTTGAATTTAGAGTTTGGATGTGGCCTTCCAGGCTTCCTATCCCTCAGCTGGCCTCTGGGTACCCTGAATGGTCCTGCCTAGAGTCCAGGACCTGAACAGAACCCAGTGGGGCTTTAGTGATGTCCGAGCAGACTCCCTCCATTTCCTACTGGGCTCAGGCTTGTCCCGCTGTGTCATCAAAAACACTACAAAAGTCTACCCATGACAAATAAACGAGCTGAAGGGAGACAGATGCTGCAGGCTCTGTTAGAGGGAGATGATGGTGCTCCTAATCATATTTTTGAAGAGATGGAGTTAAGTTAAAACAGAAAAACAAGCTCACTTTTTGGTGAATCTCTAAAACAAAAGCCAGAAATAAGAATCAAAGAAGGTGGCCAAGAAATCTTAAAGGAACCTTGCAGAAGCTTTGGGAAGAATATAGTTTATTCTTTTTACAATAGAAAATACTCTGAAAAGATGATTAAATAAACTTCAAAACTGGAAAACAACAATGAAAAATCCAAGAAAGTGTTTTCTTTGCTTTAAAGAATGATCCACAAATCTCAATAAACATTCCTCAATATTGCAGGAGGTGTTCTGCTTCTAAGCTTGCCTGAGAAACAAAAAGAAATTAATTTCTATCAATGCCACTCTTACTCTAAGATCAAGATGAATAGAGTCACTTAGGCTGTTTGGAGGCTCTCAGCAGCTCAGTAGCTGATCCTGATGGAGCACTACAGAGTGGAGAGATCCAAACTGGACCAACAGGCCACGTGTCGATTTGGACACATTTCCCCTTACTTTTCTGCTGAAATCAAACAATTAAGGATAATTTGTTCATGAAAAAGCTGTAATTGCTTTAGTTCAGCATTGTGCTTATGATTTGGGTTCTAAGAGAGACATAGAAAGCTGTGAAGCCCTCCTGCTTCCATAGGCCATTCATGTTGCCATCAGTGGACTCTGAGCAGAGCCAGGCCAGACTCCGTCCTCCATCACATGGGCTCTGAGCTATCACCCCGGCTGGAAAACAAAGTCAGAAAGCTCTTCTCTGGAACTCCAGTTTGGGCAGCCACGTGCCGAGAGAAAACTGTTGGGTTGCTGTCATCCAGCATACTCCTGTGCTGGTCTCAGGCCTCCCTTACGTGAGGCCGTGCACACAGTTTGATAAGTGGCTCTGGTATGGAGCTCCTGCACAGAGGAGACCTATGATAATGTGTATCTGTATCTACCATTTCGTTCTGATTCGTGTCTTAAGAAGCCTAACCCCTGACCATGTGCTATGGAGCACACCTTCAGTCCCAGCACTGGAAGACAGAAGCAAACAGATCTCTGTGAGTTCTAGACCAGCCTGCTCTACATAGTGAGTTGCAGGCCAGCCAGAGCTACATAACAGGACCCTTTTTCAAAAGAAAAAAATCCTTTAAATTTAGGGCTACCATATCTTCATTTAACAAGTTTACTTGAAGAACTAATGTATGCAAAGTGTAATACTTGGTCTTGGAAGGACTGAGACCAGCAAGGCAGACACCCTCTGTCACTGTGAATTTAACTTGTAATCTTGCATTAATGCCAAGGTTTATAAAGTGATTCTTTTCTTCCTCTCTTTTAATTATTGCAGGAGAAATGCTCTCAAATGGAGACAAACAAGAGGTGGAAATTAGAGGTTGCTCGATTTGGTGTGTCGAGCTCATCCGGGACTCTCTTCTGGAGCTTCTTGAAGAAAGGGGTGAAAAGCCTCAGGGTGAAATCAACTCCATTCTTCTGGATTATCACTTGTGGGACTATGCCCGCGACCACAGGGACGACATGAGAGCAGTCCCGTTTCATCGCACCCGCTGCATTTATTACTGACCAGCGTGTGGACGGATCCAGGGGAGAAAGACTTGCACTTTTAGATCTTGCAGTCATTTACACAATTTTGATTTGATAGAAAGACAAAAATTAGAGGAATAGGTAATTGACTACCCAGTCTTTGTTTCTGTTTTTTTTTTCTTGACATATCATTGTGTATCCCCATAATCATACTGCATAATCTTTAATGATAATATCCATGTCTTTAGTTGGTAGCTTTTCTCAACTTGTAGTCATTTGCTTCCTCTTCCCCTTTTTTGTGTTTTATGGCCCTGGAGATCAAGTCTATGTCTTGTGTATGCCAGGGAAGTGCTCTAGCACTGAATCACACGCCCAGCTTAGTTATTGACTATGTGCTATAATAATTTAATATTAGATAAAGATAGCCTTTGGTATATAACTTTTTTAAATGTATACAGCAAGTGTTCTGCATGCATGTCTGCCTGCAGGCCAGAAGAGGCCACCAGATCTCATTATAGATGGTTGTGAGCCACCATGTGGTTGGTGGGAATTGAACTCAGGACCTCTGGAAGAGCAGCCAGCCTTCTTAACCACTGAGCCATCTCTCCGGCCCCTAAACTATTGCCTTTTAAAAAAAATAACTTAGAATTCATATACATGTAAACCCAGTACTCAGAAGGTGGAATTTGAGTTCTAGGCCATCCTGGATCGTCTTAAAAATCAAAAACAAGTGCTAAAGAGACATTTGTTTTTTTTGGTTGCCAGCACCCATCCTGGGCACTAACAAGTACCAGTAACTCTAGCCGAGCTCTCCTCACCACTATATTCTTACAGTAACCATGCAAGCCAGGGAGAGCTGCTGCATCCAGGCACCTCGCTGCCATCTGCTGGACACTTGTGACAGTGACTGGGTGTGCAAAGGTCTGACCTGAGCAGGATGCAGCTTCCACTAAGTAGCTGGTGCCTGTCCCTCCTTGTGTGATCCTATGGGATCGGAGCCTGTGGATCTGACGGGCCAGGCGATCCTATGCCCGCCTAGAGGCAGGTGTGGTGGTTTCAGTGAGTCACTGTCACCCTGTCTCCTGGCTTGTGAATCTTGGTAATGGGGATTGCAGCTCTTCAGGAATGACCCAGGGAAGTCTCTCTTTGAGAGAGGGTCTGTCTGTCAAAGCATGGCAGCTGAGACAGTAGTAGCCTTTGTGTTTATTCCATTCAATGTTGGGAATGGAACCCAGGGCCCCTGGCATTCTGCAGGCAAGCATGCTACCACAGGGCCGCACCCTCCCCTATTGTAGCCAATTTGAGGACCCAGAGCTCTGTTGTACCTGTGGTATCTGTTTTCTACATGAGCTTCATGCTTCAGATTAAAAACCACATTACATTTTCAATGTTTTTTTTTTCATTTTGTTATTTACTATGTGTGCTCATGAATGTGCTTGCCATGGCACATGTGTGGAATTCAGAACAACTTGCAGATGTTGAGTGTCTCCTAATCACCATGCGTGTCCTGGTTGATCCAGCTCTTGTCATCAGGTAGCAGGCACCTTTACCCACTGAGCCATCTTGCTGACCCTCAGTTTGCTGTAACTTATACTCAAAGCATCCTAACTGATAATTTTCAACTTAATCTTTATATCCCTGCCACGTTCTGTGCCTCTTCTTCCGAGCCCCTCTCTCTGAGACGGTATCTCATACAGCCCTGTAGAGAAGGCTGGCTTCAAACTCACAGAGATCTACCTGCCTCTGCCTTCTGAGTGGTGGGATTAGAGGTGTGTGCCATCATACCAGTGTAAATTTTTTTTAAAGATTTAACAATTGTTTGTGTGTGCATGCGCACGCCTGCGTGGGTTTATGTGTGCCACGTGTATGCCTGCAGAGGCCGGAGTTGTCAGACTTCCCTGTAAGTGAAGTTGCAGAGGTTATACGCTTCCTGATGAAGGTGCCCAGAACCAAACCAAGTCCTCTTAAAAAGGAGTAAGCACTCTAAGCTGCTCCAGCCCTTTGTGGAAAGTAGTTTTCACTAATGCTACTACCTCTCTCTCTTCCCTCCATAACCCCCATACCCTTATATGCTTCCCAGTACCCATTAAATAAGCTCTATACCCAGGCTCTCTGCATGGCATATCTGTCTGTCTCCCACCCGCAGTGGGTCCTGTTGGGTCGCCTGCACTGCCGTGAATCTTGCAGGGCTCTGCCTGCGTGGCACCACTTGCTTCTGATGTTGCTACAGTTTTCAGGCTGCTTTCTGAAATTGTTTTCTCTGTGCCGCAAATGCAGTTGTGCATTTGAAAGCCAGGCCACCATATGTCACACGTAGATTTCCACATTTGCTATGATAGAGTTCAAAGTCTGTCAGCCAAAGAACATCTCTAGGAAGCCAGGGTAGGTCATGCCTGCAGTCTCAGAATTCTAGAGACAGAGGCAGGGGAATGGCTGTGAGTTTGAGGCCAGTCTGTGCTATATAATGAATTCTAGTGCAATCCAGCCTGGACCATAATATAAGGCCCCATCCAAATAGTAACAACAAAAAAATTCATTTTTTAGATGGTAACTGCCAAGAGTTTCTCCAAGACATAAACTGTTAGATTTCATAATGTAAAGAACAACGGTCAGACTTTAGTCTCCTTTTGTTTAAATTGTTCAAAGTGTAACCTGGGGCCAGGAGCTGAAAGAGGTTTAAGGATGACAGTGTCTGTGGAATGCATGAGCCTAAAATGTATATAATTTAGTAAAATCTTGCTGAATACCCAGCTCTTCCTTGGGTGTTAGCCCAGCCAACAAGCACTGTCCAAGAGGTTTTCCTTAATTAGTGTCTAAGTATGCGGAGTGATTTCTCACTAGGAAGATGTTGCAGGCAGAGGTAGTATAACCAACGCTCAGTTGGTATAACAAAAATTGTGTTTTATTATGCTAAGAGTCTTCACACAAGGTCCACACTCTAAGTTCCTAACTGTGATCCTAAGCCTATTGCTCCATGGCTGCCCACCTGTGTGGCATGTCCTGGTAGGCAGTCAGGTCTAGTCTCAAGTTCAAGGGTCAGGATCCCAGGGGACACTCTTCAGCAGCAGGACAGATAAATCACTCCACACACTTAGAGACTGATTAAGGAAAACCTCTTGAATTGTAAATATCTGTGTTTTCAGATGGTCTTAGGTGACCCCTGTTAAAAGGGGCTGTGACCCACAGTTTAAAAACCACTTCTCTAGGCAGATCACTGGAGAGAGCATGGAACCTTCATGACTCAGCTGAGCCATCCCCAGGCTCCGACTCAAGCTGTGAGTAGTCTGTTTTAAGCCACTAATTTTCAGGGTAATTTGTTGCTCGACACCAGGGATTAAATGCAATGGATGAATAATGTATCCGTCATCTCTCTGTTACTAGAGCAAACATCTGTTTCATGAGATTGGCCCCCACAGACTCATGTAATTGAATACTTGATACCCAATTTGTGGAACTGTTTGGGAAGGATTAGGAGGCGTGGTCTTGTTGGAAGAGCTGTCACTGGGGTGGGCTTTGAGGACCCCTGGAGGGGTCCCTGCAGGGTTTATAGCAAGGGGGGCAGTGATCCTGCAAAGAGACAAGGATGAAACTCGGTCTAGATAGGTTCTTAGACATCAGTTCAGGGCCAGGGCTTCTAGACCCTGATACCAGATCATTTACTTTAGCCATAGTTAAACACAGCACAATTTTGGGGGAAAAAACTTTCTTGATAACTATTCCCAAGTGTGCAACAAATTTAAGACATATTACATTGAGTTTTGGTTTTTTTTTTCCGAGACAGGGTTTCTCTATGTAGCCCAGGCTGTCTGTCCTGAAACTCACTCTGTAGATCAGGCTGGCCTTTAACTCAGAGATCCACCTGCCTCTGCCTCCCAAGCGCTGGGATTCAAGGTGTGCGCCACCACTGTCTGGCCTACATTGAGATTCTTTACAAAGTCTATCTGGCTTTCACAAGAATGATGACTGTTGACTCAGACATAGGGATATTGACTGAGGGTAAACAGAACACCTATGGGAGTCAGTATTGGCCTGCCCCAAAATAACATGAAGTCCCTTAGGCTGTTATAAATTACAAGTGACATCACTCATAAGGGTGGGTTTTATGGTCCAGAAGTAAGGTTTTAGGGGCAAGAGTCTGGGATTAGTAAACCATCAGTTTTGGACTATACATACAGGGCAGAGCCTGGCTCATCAAACACCAGCTGTAAACTCCATCCATTGCTCGCACTCCAGGAGAGGCAGGTTCGGCATCTCCTTCGTTTGAAGGATGCCTGTGATTTTACCCTCCCTGGCTTCTCCAGTGCTTATCTGTGTGCCTAAGCACCCTTTGCCCTCCAAGGCCGCATCTCATCCTCTCTGCCTACAATTGAGAATGATGTGTGCGCTCCCAGCTGCTGCTCTGCTGCCTGCCTGCCAAGGTGCTCCCTGCCATGACTAACCCTCGGAAACTGTAAGCAAGTCCCCGCTTAAATGCTTTCCTTTATATATTGTCTTGGTCTTGGTGTCTGCGCACAACAGTAGAACAGTGACAAAGACAACACCTAAGATAAACAACTCACATAGCCTTGGAACAGGAAGAATTTGGCTCACAGTTTCAGAGGTTTCAGTCCGTGGCCAATTGTCACCACAACAGGCCAACAACATAGCAGCGAGAGCACACAGGAGCACCTCAAGACCATGAGGCAAAAGAAGGGAAAGAAAGAGGGGCTTCTCATTTCTTCAGGGACAGACTCCAGATGATTGAGGAGACAACTGTCACTTCCCAAGTGTTCTGGCACCTTTAATTCAGTTGGGCACAAGCTACATAGAGGAGGGAGCTCAGCTGAGAAAACGCCTCCACAGATCAGGCTGTAGATGGGCCTGTAGGGCATTTTCTTAACTAGCGAGTGTTGTGGGAGGGACCAGCCCATTGAGGATGGTTCCACCTGGCCTGGTGGTCCTGCATTCTGAAGAAAGCAGACTGAGCAAGCCAGTAAGCAGTACCCCTCCATGGCCTCTGCATTCATGCCTCCAGATTCCTGCTCCATTTGAGTTCCTGCCTTGGCTTCTTCCCTCAATGGATTGTACTCAGGATATGTAAGCCATATAAGTGTTTTCCTTTTCCTTCCCAAGTTGTCTTGGGTCACAATATTTCATCAGAGCAGTATCAACCCTAGGACACCAAGGCACAGCAGTAGCTGTTATGTAGAAAATGTCTCATCCATCTTCAGCTAGAGCTTCACTGAAGACCAAAATACTTTAAACTGCAGGGTGCATTCTATTATTGAGTTTTGAAATCAGTTGTTTGAGGAAAAAGCCATGGCGAATGAACTCTGGGCCATGCATGTTATATATACAGGTTCAATCACTGTACTATACCCTTTGTGCCAATGAAATCAATTTAGGGAGTTGTAGTCAATGTTAAAAGTTACAGGAGCCTGGAGAGATGGCTCAGTGGTTAAGAGCACTGGCTGTTCTTCCCAGTCTTCCAGAGGACTGGGTCCAATTCCCAGCACCCACATAGCAGCTCACAACTGCCTGTAGCTCCACCTCCAGGGGACCCACACTCCACACAGACATCATTCATTTACAGCCCAGCAATGCTGAAGCATGCATGAGCAACCCATTTTTGGTAATTCTCCAGTTATTTCTATCCCAGAAGTCCTAGGTGCTTGTGTTCTTGTCATACCCGAGGTTCCGCAGTCTTCCTCTATGCTGTCTGTCCAGCGTTTTTTGGGCCTTCCTCTTCCCCTTATCCCGTGCACTCCTCCAAGCAGTGCTCTCTTCGGGTATCTGCCGTCATTCAGTCTCAGCAAGAGACGTAACGACAGCAGAATTACACCTGTCGTGAGCTGCCATCTTTCCAACTCTGAAACCTGGACAACTGAAACGCTCCTCAGAACAGCAGCTGACTGTTCGAGATGGCGTGTCTCGGGGGGATTCTAGGTGTCACTCGAAGAGACAGGCTGCCCAACAATGACATTTAGAAACACCTCCATCTGCAGAAGGAAGGAAACTACAGGATACGGCAATGGCGCTTGACATACTTTGGCTGTGTTATGAGAATGAATGACGACACACAGACACACATGCAGGCAGAATGCCAATGCACATAAAATTAAAATAAAAATTTGAAAAAGTTAGAATAAGAGCAGAGCTAACTATTGTTTAATCAAACTTGTTTTCGTTTATGTACTTAAACAGGTATTGTCATATGGTATTTTTTTTTTCATACTGCCTCAGTATGTTGGATTCTCAAGTTTATCTATGTTAATGGGACAGGTCAAAGTTGAAAGCCGTTGTTCCATCCCACCTTTTTTTTAATTCTTGAGAGTGTATCATTGTGTAGACCGGGCTGACGCTGAAAGTCTTATCTAGGTCTTGAGGATACTGGTGTTCGCCACTCACCAGTTCGGGTTCTACGATCTTGCCTAGCATGGACAAAGTCCTTGGTGACAGTTCCTTGCACCACATAGGCAGTGTGGTGTCAGGTGCCTGGGGTCCTGGTCCCCAGAAGCAAAGGCAGGAGGTAGCCTGGGCTACAGAAGACCCCAGTCTCAAAAACAAGCTACCTGAGATAGTAGCTGGAGACTGAAACTCAACGTGGAATCTAGTGCATTCATTTTCAAGCCTGGCTCACATCTGCCTAGTTACCGGGGATCCTCAGAGAAGGCTCCGAGGCAAGCTGGGGTACTCCAAGAAGGGCGGGGCCATGTGGGCGGGGCCATGTGGGCGGCTTTAGCGTGAACCTGGGCCTACGTAGGCCGGGACACCTTGGGCGGAGCCA
>LOEQ01002327.1:151280-175514 GCA_001685075.1 Bramus lutescens | reverse complement strand
ACACACACACACACACACACACACACACACACACACACATTCAAGTCCAGAGGTCTCTGTGATTTTCCCCATTGTGATTTTGACCCCCTTGCTTGTATGATCCTACCTCCCTCTCTTCAACTTAACTCCAGGAGCTCAGGACTCTGGCCTGTTAGCTGCGGAACCTGCATGAGACAAAATTAGTCCCTCTGAATGGGCGTAACAGTTATGTGGCTTAATCTCTTGTGGGGGAGCCTGGCAGTGGAACCAGAATTTATCCTGGGGGCATGAACTGGCTTTTTGGTGGTATACGGGAATGAGGGGTGGAGTGGGGGTAGGTGAGCAGGTGGGAGAAGGGGAAGGAGGGGGAAGTGGTGTTCGTATATAAAGTGAAAGAAAAAAAAATAAATAAACCTTTCCAAAATAAAAAAAATGATTAAAAGACCAACTTGTGAGTTTGATTTCTCCAAAATATTTGTTATAAACATAACATATATGTTCATAAACTGTTTATGTTAAAATATCCTAATATAAAAACAATATTTAGGTTAAATTATACTAATGACAATAATATTATTCTAAAACCATTAATTCATTACATAGTTACATATCCATTGCTGTAGCTGTAATATAAAAAAAAACTACAAAATTTACAGTCCTGTCAATGCACATGCTCCCTGAGTGCATATGACTAACGTTCACATTTTATACCATTGCTGACCTTATATAATGGTGCTAGGTATTCACATTCAGATACCTCATTTCTTCTAATATTGTCATGTTGAAAAATTTTCCCCTCATCTCTGATTCAACAATTTTGTATTCTTATTTTAGGGAGTTATTCTGCTCAGATTCACAAGTCAGTCATTTTTATTTATAGGTATCAAATAGGTGAGGAAACAGTACACCAATGTGTCCTTCCCCGCTTCTTGGTGCAGCTGAAAATACCCGAGTTTGCTTCCTCCGAGTGTCTGCACGGAGCTCATCTGTTCTGGCATATGCAGTGTTCTCAGGGCCTGGAGATGACTAAGTCTACGGAGGAGTATTGGAGTCATTTTTGAAACCCTAAAAATGCCATGTATGACCACAAGGATTTTACTTTACTCACGGTGACAAAACCCCAAGGAAAGTCGTCTGTCCTTTAAGAAAATTCATACTTTAAATATGCGCCTCTATCTGCTGTGCTGTTTTTGTTTCTTTAGCCATTTTCAAGAAGTTTAGGTATCCATATAAAGGTGATTTTATGGCATGTTGGAACACATAGAAGTTCACAAGTGTTAATCGGATTCTTCACAGGGCAGAGAAACAGCAGACTTAAGTACTGTGTTGGAAGGATAAGAAATCCCCTTCTAGAGCCCTGGAGCTGTCCTGATGAAGTTGTTGAGTCTTACTGTTTGAGGAATGTTCCAGTGTGCTGCACGTGGTGAAGAAGAAGGATCGCCCCATGTGCATGACCTGCAGGGACCATCAGTGAATCCTTCCACTTGCTTTGTTTCACCTCGAATGCAGGAGGCTACAACTAAATATTGTTGACTTTGGTTTAGTCAGAGACAATTTCATGCACATTCAAGAGATCTCATTGAAAAGTTTGACTCTTTCTTTCTCCCTGAGATAATGTATTAATGTCTAACCCTCGCCTTGCTGTTTGGTGAAGAAAAGTTTTCTGATTGCTTAGAGTTAGCTTGAGATTTACCAATGAAATGCTTACAGCTCCATCGTCCTAAAAACATTTGTTTGGTTTCCCAGGACCATCACTATTTTTCCAATATTGTTTCTGTTATTTACTAAAGGAGATTCTGTTTTGGAGACAACTTCTCATAAAAACAAGGAAAACGTGAAGTGAATAAATTTTGGTCTGGAAGCAAAGCATTTGGAAGAGGAAAATGTGAAAGTCAGTATAGCCAGACTAAAGCAGTCCCTGGGGACATGCTCTCCCTTTGATACACAGGCTTCACCAGACTCTCATCTATGGGAGACCTGTGGGCAGAG
Source organism: Bramus lutescens (assembly GCA_001685075.1). NCBI lineage: Eukaryota > Metazoa > Chordata > Mammalia > Rodentia > Cricetidae > Bramus > Bramus lutescens. Next base: position 173,546 of record LOEQ01002327.1, on the reverse strand, counting down.
CTGAAACAGGAAATGATGGGCTCCAAACTTCAAATACACGACAGCACAAGAGTGACACTTTCCACTATGTCATTCAACTGACCCTTGTGCTCTCTGTTTATCTTCCCTCAATTAATCTGTCCAGTGTGGTTTTAATGAAAATAAAGTTGTGGGCAGTTCAATGACCTGGAAAGGATCAAATCAGATTTTTATTATGTGGGCGATCTACAAACACAAAAGAAATATGCTTTTATTTATTTCTGTACAATTCACATACTCGATTAAATATATATATATATATATATTCTTTAAGAGAATGGAAAATTATTTCTTTGCAAAAACATCTTAATTAAAATCTTCAGATGCCTATTTATTAAATTCATCAGCAGTCTGAGCTCACTGTAGATAGTCAGACTCTAGTTGTCAAATATTTTCTAAAGTCTCCAATCCTTTGAAAATACTTTCACTTTTCTTGAAGCCACCGTTTTCCATTCCAGAGTACTGTGATGGAAACCAAAAAACTGATATTTTCTTAGAAAAATGGACCACCTTTGAAGCCTCTAACTGTGCTGTAACTATTGTGATTTACCTGACTCTGGTAGTTAAAGCAGATTAATCAGACACACTAGGGTTACACCTAGTCAGCCAATAACTGATCCTCTCTCCCTGCTGCCCACTGTCATTTCTACTATGAGATGCACTGTTTTACGGCTGCAATGGGAGTTGGACATTCTGTTAAGATGGTACAAAAGAGTTCTTTACACATTAGAGGACATGATACAAATATAAAAAGTAAATTATGTTTCTATGCAGGCTGGTTCGCTTCTCCCAGCAGCCCTTTATATTCTGTGAACCTGCTCTTTTCTAATTCTCCACCAATTTAAATACTACAATACACATTTTCATTGACTGAAAATTCATCAGTAGACCTTACTCTTAGCCCCAGGTAGCATTCAAGAGAGTATTTAATTTTCCAAGTAAGCAATGAGCATACTAAATAAATTAAGTTTTCTTTGAAAAACTGTGGGCTACTGATATTATCTGAATTATGAGAAATACTTAGGAAAAATACCCTTCCATTTTTACTTATTATTTAATATTTTAATTGCATTTAAAAATTTTGGTAAACATCAATAAGGTATATTTAATCTATTTTTACAAAAGAAGTCCATAGAGCATATATCTTGGACTGCCCCTTCTGTGGTCTTCAGTGAAAGACCCGATGTCAGGTAAGTGCTTACTTCGTCATTTCTAATGTCTCTGAACAACTGAGAACGTAAGCTTCATTTACTTTTAGGAAAAGCAGCTCCAGAAGGATTGAGATGACTTCTCCTGACAATGAATAAGTAATTACATCTACTTTTTTTCCTCCTTTGAATGGAATTGCTTTACTCTTTCCAAAGGATTCTTGGGCAATTACTTGTGCAGTATAAAGAAGAAAAGTTTGTGTAGCATTTGGAACTTTATCAATTCAATTCACGGGTACTCTAACCACAAGGTCCCAAGTTATATGGCTTATTATAAATAATACACACGAAACACGATGCTTAGTTTTTTTTCTTGTGCCTTTGTTCAATGAAAATACCTACACAGGCAAGAAAAATTGGAATATCTAATTTGAAAACAACAATAAAGGAAGCCCATGATAAAACACTATTATCTTTTTTCTTTGTCCATTTTTGCTTCTCTTCTTTTAAATATATAAACCAAACACAGCATAACAGTTGATGAAACCAATTTAACTTTCTCTTTATCAATAGTACATTCTAATTTATTAATCCTTCTGATATTTCTTTAGTATACAATTAGCAATTTAACTCACCACAAAAATTATATCTCTGGTAATATTTGTAAATTCTTTGAGGTAATAAAAAGAAATTCTACATTGGCATGTTGTGTTTCTTGGACAGCACAGCACAATTGTGGTCATGAAACCGAAACTCGTTTTGCTGGTATGATTAATATTTCTGCATTTGTACCATAAATGTAAGTGTCAAAAACCTTCAATGTCACTTCCACAAAAGAAACCACACAGAGTTTTAACACTGGACGATTTGCTGATTTATGATTCTCCATAATGTGCATCGTTTTCACATTATTAAAACTACATGAGAGAACAGGAAATTCTATTCCGTTAGGGTAGCAAGATGAAAGGGATACAATTGCCATCCCGTTTGAGAAAATATTGGCTGCAGGATAATACTACGTACGGTACTCACGCTGCAGTGCCAGGGACACAGGTTGTCCACAGTCCTCCAGAAGAGCAGTGGGCGTTGTTACATGGATCCCAAGGTCATCGTTCTTAATTTGAAAACCGTGGGCAAAAACAGGCCAGCAGCTAATTTCCCTTGCTAAATCTAGAGACAGCCAGCTAAGTCTAAAGACATTCTCTTTGAGGAAGTATATTTTTTTTTTTACTCAGCACTTAAACATTAAGCATCTTAGCTGATCAGCGGGATGAGATTAAAGTTTCTGCTTTTGAATCACCAGATTGAAGTGTATAAAGGAAAGAGCAAGCTAGTTTGCTAAGCCATTCTGCTACTAACACTTGAAAGCGTCCGTGTTGTTATGCCGTCTGAACAGAAAGCCCTGCTATACGAAGCTTCCCTGCCACATAAGTGCCTAGTGGCAACAACTCCCACCACAGCTGGTTTTATTCTCATCCCTGAATCCGTCACAAATTTGCACTGTTTCTCCAAAGCTGGTTAACCTCTCAGTACTCTCCCAAGGAGAGGACTTAGCTCCACTAAAGCCTACTCAATACGGCTTAGCTCTTGCCCCTCCCTGTATGGTACACATGCACAATGCTTATGGAATTGGTGAGGATCCGTGCTTTTCCTTCAAGGAGAACCTCTTCGCTTCCCTTAGTATGTGAATGGATGAGGGCACCAAGTCTCTGAAACCTTGTATAATTATTTTGGGGCAAACGTAGGAGAGAAATCCTTCATCTGGTTTCCATTAACTCATTCTTCATCATCGGTGAGAGACTTCACTTTTATTTCTAATTATACCCTGTATATATCTTTATATTGCAAGGAGGTTTTCATATTGCAAGATTAGCCTTATGTGCCAGTTTAGAAAATACTTTCATATATCGCAGAATGTTCTAAGTTAAGTGTCATATAGGAATTCCACATTTCCTGCATTTGTTTCTTATAGATGTCTCTCTTGTGCTTCCTTGTATTTTTTTCTGTACAAAACACACATATGAGAATTTCAGAATGATTGCCCAAGGTAAGGATACATGTTGTAAGCAGAGAAAAGTATTTTTAAAATGGTCCTTTTTTTTTTTTACTTCAATGCAGAGAGGTAACAATTTGTGAGTATACAGTTTGGGAATAGTTTGTTATTTGTAAATTAACTCCAAAACTAATATATATGAAGAGATGGCATAGCATGTTGTTTATTAGAGCTAGAAATTAAATAACCATGTAGAACCTGCATCTCTGTGTTCTGTCCTAATTATGACATACTTCATGCTTCTGTGTCACCTGCCATCTCACTTTTTGGACAACATGGGTGTGTAGATATGACAGACTAGTGCAGATCTGCTAATGATTGGTATTGTATTTATATACTACGGTTCCTAGTTATCCCTTCATTCTCAGAGTATGGAATTTGGAGGACTCTAGAGCAGCTATATAAATGTTTTTAAGGTCCTTTCTGTTTCTTGTACAAATGTGCACTGCTTGTTCATTCCGCCCTATCAGCTATGTACAAATAAACTCACTAAACCAGAGAATCTGTAGCAGCAAGACAGCTTACCTGTCAAGCTTGACATTTCTATAACCAAATCAATATTTCAGGACTCTCCCACTATAAATCTGATGTTGATTTAAATTCCAGGGAATAATGAATGATCTAATTAGGAAACAAACAAAAAGGCAAAAAAATAATTAGAGTGTTTATTCTTCCTTGATGATAAGAAATTCTTGACAAGACAGAATGCTGCCTCCAGAAATCCTCCCTCCTAGAAGCTAAAGGCTTGTTTTCATTTTTAACTTTGGGAGTTAAATATGTTACTTTTAGAGACTTTATTTTAAATGGCTGTTTACTTGCCGTATACTTGATTATTCTTTTGTGTCTGAGATGTGTGGCAATTTCCTGGCATGTAAGATATAGTCCTGAGTGAGCATGGACATGGTAACAAAGTACACGGAAGGCACCTGTCACATTAGAAGACCTACCAAGAGTCTGTAGAATGAACAATAAAAAGCAGATTTCTGGTTCTTTGCTACGTCTCTTCTTTGAGAAGTTGAGGGCTTGAGAATCATTTAAAATTTGAATATGTGCTATTCTATTAAAACAGAGTTCACATGTCTCTTTGTATCTGTTTATCTCCATTTACTCATCCACTCATCTGCCTGCCCATCCATCCATCCATACATTCACCCATTCATCCATCGATCCAATCACCTAGTCATACACCCACCCATTCATCTATCACCAGTCGATTCACTCTTTCATATTTTTGCTGTCTGTTAATTCTGTGGCTTTCCAAAGTATGGACATTGTAAGAACAAACTAAAATAGAAATAGGTCATAATGGCAACTGGTCTAAACGACCAATGAAGATGTTCTAAGAGCTTCCTCTTTCTATCTCTCCTCATGCATATTTAGCATCTGTCTTTTATGCCATTGATTAGCATGCTTTGGTCTTCTCTTGGCCATACCAACTCACAATGAGTCTAAAGCCGTGTGTAACAGATCAGCTTTTGCAGAAGAAATGTTTGTTCCAACTTTCCCCAAATCTTGAGAAACTTCCCAAAGTCATCACCACTTTCTAGAGAACACTATTTGCATAGATTAGTTTTATTTAAAACATTATATATTTTTATAAAATAGGACTCAAATAAATAATTGTGCTAGTTAAAAGACAGACTAACAATAAGATGTGTTTGAGGTTTCTTTCAATTCTGGGAAAAGAAGATGATTTAAAACAGTCTAGTAGGCAAAGCATAGTTTTGGAAGTTTAATACCTTAGGTTCAAATCTCATTATGTTACATACTATTGGTCTAACTTTGGAAAAGATTTTTATGCTTCTGTTTCTATTTTTTGAAAAGTGAGTATGTCCAAGTGTCCTCTGTTATTTACTGCAAGAACTGAAAGGATATCACCCTAAAGTTATCCTAGTACAGTTAGTGGTAGCTGGTTCATAAGGAGTTGCTATGGTGATTAAAGCTCAAGCTGAAATTAAATGTGGAATTTAAAGAACAGTGTGTGCTTCAATTTGGTGTGTATTCAGTAAGTATGAACAGAGAGCCTCAAGAATGTGGAGCGCTCCATGGTGCTGTTTAAATCTAAGACTATAGCTGGTGGGAGTTGGCCAAGGGAAGCTGAGCAAAAGTTCACTGCCAGGACAGAAACTTGAGAAACATCAGAATTGAAGAGGTGAAGTGTATTAATAATTACAATAGTAGTAATAGCAAAAATAATAATAATAATAATAGCAGTAGCAACAGTAGTAAAGAACTGTAAAATGTAAGAGATGCCTCTTTTTTCTTAATTGATTCAAATAGTCCTTTATTTTGTTATTTAAAAGAAATGGTCCTTTCAATTTAAGGAACTTCATATTTAATTTACAGTCATTGAGAGCTTATGTGACCTCTTATTTCTCTATTTCTGGCTGACTTTCTTTAGATACCCATTTTATATCAATACATATATCAAGTTTAGTAATGTCTACCTGATGATAGCTGTAGTCTTGGTATTATGTATATGTTTACATGGATTTGAAGCCTCATTATGGAATCTCTTAATGTCACAAGCAGCAGGAATTTAAAACAATGGAGGAAGAACTTAAGATGGCAAATAAATACATACATCTTTATTAGGTGAAATTTTTAATTTGTGATAATTCATAAGCTCAGACGGTTGGGACTCAATGTGACTTGCCAAGAAATGTGAGCAGAATTCAAATCATTGATTCATTTACTCATGATTATAGTAAATAAAAATACTGCTAATAATCTGTGACCAAGCTGAATCCTAAGTAGCATTAAAAATTGGGTGCCTATGTTCCCAAAGTGGAGTTTACAGTGCCCAAGTTCCAGAAAGCAACCTGGGCTTAGATAAATCTCTTGAAATAGATTCAAGGTATGAAATTAAAAAACAGTAGATTCAAATGATAGCATCACAACTGACTTCTGTTTTAGGCTAAAATTATTTATTTTGTCTAAGGACTCTAGAGCTGTGTAATATCTGAGAAAGACCATTAGTACCTAATTTAGGAGTTCATTAAAGACAGGAACTGCATAATAACCACACCCAATTTCCTTTCTCTCAACTATAGTCACTTGTAAGAGTAAACAGCAAGAAGACATAAATGGAAAGGAAAAAAGCCTAACACTGTCTCTTGTCCCATATAAAACACTTTAGTTTTCTCATCTGTGATGTTTCATTGTATCGTCTATGTTATAATAGGTCTTCTTTGTTCAGAGACTCCAGATTAAATAAGAAAACTATGTGATAACTTTAAAAATAGCTTATGACTAAGTGATGGGACTTGGTACTCAGTTCCTTCACTCAGAAGTGAAGACAACCTGGGAGAAACCGAACTCTTGTAGTTGTGGTTTTTGTTGTGAGCCTCAGCTTTTCATCTCCGAGTTACCGCTTAAGCCTGAATACAACATTGGGGAACTATCTCGATTGCATCTAAAAAGCTATAGCATCAACATCAACTTATTACCTCCTATTATAATTGTTTCCAGAGAGAGAGAGTTGAGACGGGAACTAAACGAAAGTACCTTAACTAAAGGAGTTCTCCAAGAAATGATGGGGTAAATCAAAGCTTATTTTTTTTATTAACTTTCCTTTCTATTTATTCTTTCTGTCTTTCACATCATGCATGTCCGTCCCATTCATTTTCCCATCCCTTCATATCTGCCCTCTGTCCTTGGAACCTCTTCTCTTATCCCCACCAAAATAAAATAAAATTTAAGAGAGAGAAAAAAGGAAGAAAACAAAGAAAAATCAATCTCATGGTGGAAGCTGTAGTATGACGCAGTGGGTCACATGGTAAACACTTCCATCCATATATTTTTACTTGCAAGTGTTCATTGCAATGTCATTAATCTGGTTTGAGGTCTCTGGCTTCTACTACACTATTGATGCTGGGCCCTCACTAGAGCGTTAGCTGGTTTTCCTGTTGTTGCCCTGTGTTGTGCAGATCCTAAGGTTTGGGTCTGCAAGACTGGTTCATTCATGTGCTCTAGCAGATCACAGATGACGTGGATATTGGGGTGGGCCAACTTACAAGCCTGGTTCTGGGCCTGGGTAGTTGCAGGGTTGGTCAGCCCACCAGCTCTTCCTTGTCCTCCCTTTCAGGGTGAACTCTTCTGCCTTGCCCTGGCTAGTTCACCTCTTGCAGCCATGTGCAAGTTCTGCATTCATGCCTTCAGGATCATCAGTTCTCCTACACTGGTCCTTCAGGGCCAGCTCCCTGGGATGCCCAGGTTTGGTGTGGGGTCCACTCTCCCGGGTACTGCAGTTTATGAGGGGCAGGGAGAGCTCTCCATCTCTTATGAGCTCAGGGCCATGTCCTCCACCTGCCTCAGGCATTGATGGGCAGGGGTAGGGTGGGAGGATGGGAGGTGAGGGAGAGAATTTCTCCCCCACCCATGCTGCTACTCGACAGATGAGTAATGGGGACAGCTCTCTCATGTTCACAGCTGAGGGGCTGACCCACCCACACCTCCACCAACAGAGATTGTTCTATTTGCTGCCCATGTGAGGTGCTGGATCTGCTTTCCAGAGTCTTACAGCTGGTGGGGGACGAGGCAGCTCTTCTTCCCCTACGTCCTCAGTGCCAGCTCTCCCATCAGTCTCAGGTGCTGACTGTAGGGGTAGAGGGTGTCTCCCCTAGTCCATGTTCTCATATGACAGATGAGGTACTGCACCAGGCCTCGCATGCTCATATTCCCAGGGCTGGCTCACCTGCGCCCTGTCAACAGGGTCAGCTCTGCTGTGCTGCCAGGACAAGGTTCAGGGCCCGCTTTCCTGAGCATGGCGGCTGGTAAGCAAGTCAGCTCCCTTGCCAGTTGGAGACAGTACAGGGAAGGGGAAGGCATTTTTCCCTTGTCCCCACTACCATACTGAAGATGAAAGAAGTGGTACCTTAACGCTTATATCTTAAGAAACAACTGCTAACATTTTAGGAACAGTCGAAATAGCTTAATCACATTTCAAGGGCCGTGCAGAAATGGACTTATTTAAGGAATTCTTCAAGAGAACATTAGTTTAAAAGAACTGTTCTCAATAGGTACCATTCTTGTGTTCAAGTGTTGATTCTTATTACAGATATTTAGGAACGTGAACTTTTTGTCTGCTTCCATTAATGTCATTTGGAAAGATAAAACCATTGGGTAATGGGCCTGTAGAATTTTCCACAGATGCTACTTTTTCTTTGTACCCATGTTTAAGGTTTCCTGGAGAACAAAACATTTATTTTATAAAATATTGTTCTGAAGACTTGATCTTGGAAGTGTGATATCAGCTAAATAATCAATTCACATAGAGTTGATTTATGTTAGGAATACATGACAATTTGAATATTATGGTCAACGGGCTTCAAATTCTAGTTCTGTTGCTTCCTCTTAGATTCCTGGGCTATGAGTAACAGGTTGGCACTTACAACAGTGTGTTTATTTAAAGATGGGTACTGGATTTAACAATCTCTCTTCTGTACAGGATTGTGTTCTGTGGAGTTATGTCAAGACATAATACTGAACCGGACCTTGTTTCTTCAAAACCAGTCATCCGTGAACTGAAGTGTGAGTTATTGACTCAAGTCAGCATAAAAGTAGCACAGGTGAATTTTCTTTGGTAAAAAGCATGAGTTATAAGACTATGGAAAGTAAAAAATGAGTCATGGCAACCTCTTGACAAAAGCGCAGATTATACAGAAATGTGTGATTCACTGTTTTCCTTAAACTTTTACTTGGGTGAGAAAGAAGGTTTTCTGGCTTTGTGTATCGCCTTCTAGGATTATTAAAGTAATAGTCTGTGAATTTGCAATGAACATAGGCAACAATAGCTGTAAAACTAAACAATAAAGAATTCTCAACTGCATGGGTTTATTTATTTGGTTGGTTTCATATTCATTCATTTGGTTAGATAGTTTTTTTTTTTTGAGACAGATATCCCTTGTGAAGTCCAGGCTGGTTTTAAACTTGTATTCTCCAGTTTGAGTGTCTGTGCACTACAATCAACATCCAAACCATCTGCTATAAATGGATTTGGAAAAGTGGTACATTTTTCCTCTTTGACACAATTTCTATAATGATAATGACATTTATTTATCTCATGTCTGATGAGAAATAATCAGGTGTCTTAGTGATAAAGCTAGTTTTTTAAAACACTACTTCTCTGTGACTTTACTTAAATATTAGAAAACTGGAGAAATGTGGGTCATTTTTATTTTTTTTACTCCATTTTGTGAAATGTTATGAAACAGAAATAAGCATAAGCATCATTTTGCAGGTGTGGTGATTCGTTAAGAGTATAAATATTGGGTTCTGATGCTGCTGAATCACTGGTTGCAAATCTTAAATATTAAAGGATATTGAAAATTTCTCTTAAAGTTTGCACAAAATTATGTTACCACCAATGGTACAGAGATGCAAATGCTTCAGCCCCAGCCTCATCTGCAGTGGACAGCTTCAGCCATCTCCATCTTTACCAATTTGATAAGGGAACTGTGATCCTTTTGCTTTAATTTCTATTTCTTCTGTCGTGGATTAGATTGAGTCATTTCCTTTTTGGTTAATAACCATTTACATAACTTTTCCCCTATACTTTACCTGCTCAGAAGTTTTTAGCATGCCTCATTACCTAATGAATCCTCACACTGACACTGTGGTATGAGGTAGGTACCATTTTTGTTTATTTTATAAAGTATTATCTGCAGCAGATGGTCCATACCATGCTCATACCATCAGAATGAGAAAAGGCATACATGGAGTTGGAATATCAGTCTTTTAAAAGAGAGATTGTTATTAAATCAGTCTATCTATGCTATCTCCATCTCTGTCCTATCAAGAAAATCATGTAGATTTGCACTTTTAATTATGTTTCTCTACTTAACTTATTCAGACATTTAGTCTAAAGGAATGATCATCAAATTTCAGGCACTGTAAAAGGTTCTATTGTTACAGCAACAAACCAATACAAAATTAACAAACTAAGGGATTTGCATTGTTCTCTCAGAAAGCTTACCATATAGAGTCATAAAATAATTTTCCAGGTAAGAACTTAAGCACTTGGGTAGTAAGTACTAAAAAAAGAAAATCATAGAACCCTGTGTACATACTCTCTAGAAGTTAGAGGTTATCATAAATGATTTAAAGATTCATGGTTTAGTTAAATAGCAAGATTGATGACAGAGAGGAAAAATGTGCAAAAATACCCCAGAAATTTCTACTAATCTAACAAAATGACTACTTTTTATTAATCTTCCCTCATACAATAAATGCCAACTGTAGCTTTCCCTCCTTCCACTCATTGTATCCCCCATATTTGCATGTGGGTTCCGGTCACGTAGACTGTAGTAGGCTAAAGCTTCTGTCTATAATAAACTTCTGGGTGGTGCTGTCTCCGGGAACATTTACAAATCTGCTGCTACCATGACAAAGCACACTACCCGGAAGGGGTGTGGAATAAGCACATGACTTTGAGCTCATGAAAAATCTTTCTTTATGGTCTTTTCAAATATTTTTAGGGTAATTTATTTCTCTTTTCTCTCTTTCTATATTACAATTCTTCTCCTTCCCCTAGTTAGATATTCCCAGATTTCCCCTCTTTCCTTCTTCATAGTATTTAAGTCCCTAGAGAGGAACCTACTCATCCCTTTTCTCTAAGCTACCATGTTCTCCAACTGCATTTTATATACTCATCTTCTTTCCCACAGATAGTGTAGCTCTTCCCTCTCATCTACAAGATTTGCCTTTGCAGCGGACAAGAGGCTGCTGTAGAGATCCATAGCTGGTCAAATGCAGAGAGTAAGTGGTTGTGGGGTTCCCAGCATCAAATGTAATATCTACAACACAAATCCCACACCTCACTCTCAGGAAATATCCTGGACGTATGGGCAGAAAGACTGGAAAAGTGAGAAAAAGTGGTATTTTGGTCTAAATGAAAATGGCCTCCCCAGGCTTTCAGTGAGTGGGACGTTTAGGAGATGTGGCATCCTTGGAGTACTTACGGCCTTGTTAGAGGAAGTGTGTCACTGGGGGCTGGGCTTTGAGGTTTCATAGCTCAAGCTAGGCCCAGTTTGCTTCCTGTTGCTCCGGTTGTAGGACTCTTGGCTCATCTAGTACATGCTTCAGATAATGACCTTTGAACTGTAAGCCAGCCACAGATGAATGCTTTCCTTTAAAGAGTTGCCATAGTCACGGTGTCTCTTCACAGCAATAAAGCCCTAACGAAGAGAAGTGGGATAACTAGTATGAGTGAAAATCGAGACATGGCAAAGACGCTGCACCCATGAACTCTCAGCAGTAAGACTGCTTGCGCAAGGCCAGGACAAGAGAGTACCAGTAGCTATGCTGAACTTGAAGGGATTAAATTCAGCTCAGCATCTCTTTTGGATAAAGCGCTACAGGCAACCAATGACTGCTGAAGGAGGGAAAATCAGCTTTCTCCAGGAATGAGCACCCTGATAGGGTTTTGAATCCTCAGTGGTCAACCCTAAACACATGTACTCCTTCCTCTACAATTAGGCAACCTTAATTAGATTCAATTGGGTTTATATATGCATAATACATTTTATATGTTATATTTGTGTGTGTATAAATGCAACAACATCTATGAGTAGGCTTGAAGGTCGGTGAGCAGAAAAATTGGGAAGGGAATGAAAAGATGTAACTATAATATACCCATGTGCAAAACTCTGAAAGGACTAAAACTAAAATAAAATGATATACTAGAATAATTCTATTTTCTGTTTTTCTCTTGTGGAATTATTGAAAATTTGTCATAATTCCACTCTAGATAATCCCATCATTTAAAAATAGAATCTTTATTTTAACGTGATGATCTAATAAAATCCCTAAAATTCACTATAGATTACTACTGCAGAAATTTAAACAATTAAAAAGTTAAAAAGTTAATTTCATGCTCCAAAGCAGTCTCCATGTTTATTTCATTGATTCAGTATTGCTTGGTAGGTATCTATAATTGCCAGAAGATATTTTATCTGGTTGTGTGACATCAGAATCCCAGCTCTTCCACACTTTAAACGCTGGGGAATAAGAAAGGACTTGCTTATCTTGCAGTTCAAGTCCTTCTTGAGTCTCCATCAATTGTCCAAATTTCCAGGAACTTGACATTTAAAGCTCCTTAAGTTGTCCATGAACATATTATAAATCCGATCTATTTTATTATAAAGTACTATGGGTTTGAACTAAATATAAGAAGTTTGGTTCTCATCACTCACATGGCAGCTCCTAATTGTAGATAGGTATAGTCTCAGGGGATCCGATATTGTCTTCTGCTCTCACAGGAATTTGGGAAACATGTGGCACACAAACATTCATACAGCAAAATGCCAATATACATAAAAATACAATAAATCACTTTTCAAAGTGTTTAACTGCAGAAAAATAGTTAGAGCTTTTAAGCTTTAAAAAAATCTATGTGTTTAAAAATATACTTTGCAAATTTAATTCTGTCAAATTTGGTTTAAAAGCATTTCATTTTGAAATTAATTATTAAATTGATTTTCCTACAGTATGAATTTATTTTTATCATATTAAAATGTAATTTCTTAAATTTTATTGGCCTGCATGATTCAGAATTAAAAGCTTGTTTTGAACCCTCCATAATGTAATTGTTCTTATTAAATCTGTTGAGCTAATACTAAACAATTGGCAGTTGGGAAAGGAGAGAGCTGGGTATCAGAGATCAAATCCCTGTTCCACCCTCCAAGCCCTAGACCTTTATTCATCAGCATTCCGTTATGACATCAATAAGCAAGGCACACATCCTTAACTAACAGACATCTAAACATACAACAAATGTAAAATAAATAAATAAATAAATAAATAAATAGATAGATAAATAAATAAATAAATGTATAAAAAGAACCTGAACCTCGAAAAGCAGAATTTTAATTTAGCACTCTGATGTGACTACTTTTCTTGAATATAAATTTATCAATATCTGATCAGAAGATCGAAATGAAATACAAGTGGAATATGGATTGAGGACGTAGTTAAATCTCAGTATGAGTTTGTGTTCTTCCATTTTCTGACTTTTTTAGCTAAAATACCAAAGTTTACAGAAATTTTAAACTCTCCGTACTGTAAGTCTTTCCCTTCTAAAATGAAATGGGGATGACGTTGACTCTCTCTCCATACTGTTCTAAGAATTAAACCAGATAAAACATGCTAATTTCTTAGCGATGAATAAATTGTGCATGTTATTACATCTTGAAGGGTTTTTGTCATATTTCTCTGGTTATTTAGAGTTATTTTCTCCCTCAAGGGATTCTTAAAACTTTTTAAGAGAGAAGATTTTGGGCAATGCTTTTGTTGATGTAAGAGTAAGTTATTTCTGAGAAATAGTTTTATCGCTTGACTTACAATTTCTTGATTTTTTTTGTCTTGGAGCACAAAAAACAAAGATAACATTCTGTCCTCAGTCCATGGTTCTCTGAACAGTTTATGCATCAGTCTTGAGTATACCTTCATTCTATTTCCGTGATTAACAAGTACAAGAATTTCTCAGGAAATGAGGCTGAGAGAAGCTAAAGGGCATGTTCTTTAAAGAAGCCAATCTCTCAAAGCATGCGCATTCTGAAAAGTTAAAAGATACCAAGAGCATGTGGTGTGAAGGACCACACACAATTCATTTCCAAGGCACCATAGAGTAGAGAGATCACAGTGATACTGAGTCTGCATCTCTTGTTTTTCAACTCACCACTTACAACACTCTGCTTTTTGTTTACAATGATCTGTATTACTGACCTCATTTCAATAGTGCTTTTGCATTCACATGAAATTTTTTAAGGTTTTTTTATTGATTTTTACTGAGCTCTACATTTTTCTCTGCTCCCCTCCTTGCCTATTTGGTTATAAAACTTAACATGAAAGCAAAAATATCATAAGGATGGTATTCAGGGTGAAAATGAACTTGAACTCAGAAAATAGAGATTCTAATTTCATTTTTTTTTTGAGACAGAGTTTCTCTGTAGCTTTGGATCTAAATTCATTTCTAGAACAAACAACTTTTGTGAGTTTTCATTTGATAAAGGGATTAAAGAACTACCATCATACTGTCTAACTGTTATTGCCAACATGGAAGAAACTTAAATAATGCTATGGTGTACATATGACCAATAGCCAAGTAGTTTACAGATTTAACATTTAGACAAGCCTCTCCTCTTCCTCTGCTTAATTTTTCTTCTACAAAGAGTCCATCCATACTTTTTTCTGGAAGTATTTGACATAGTGGATTGATTTTCTTAATTTTTACAGTATCCCTGGAAGTTACAGTTTGATTTAATGTATCTTATACTTGCAGGAGAATGTGCGGCTAGAGAAGCATAAAAATTTATTTAGAGGAAAAATAAGAACTCAAAAGTAAGTTACTTTTTATGATACAAAAAGTGAGCAGAAAGTTGAAGATTTAGTATTGTTTTCTTAAGATAAACAATGCAACAATGACAATGATGTATGCTTTTTTGGCTGACTACTAATGCTTGATTAGAATAATTTAACCCCTGTGATTTAGGTATTACATCTCTAAAAATTAAATAAACCAAACTAAATAACTCACAAGCTTGTTTTTGTATCTACCACTTTATAAGTCATTGTTTAATTATAAATCATTATTATGGTTTATGTTTTGAAGTACTACACAGTAGAAAAAAAATACTGACACCTTGAATTTTGCAGGATAATGGATGGAGCTAGAAAACATTATTTTGAGTGAGATAACCCAGACACAGAAAGNCAGGGAGGGGAGCAGAGAAAAATGTAGAGCTCAATAAAAATCAATAAAAAAATCGTAATTAGGAATATTCTAATATAAACATAATCGTTAAAATTTTAGGTAATGACAATAAGTTTACACTAAATGTTTGAATTTTTATTTATTTATTTTTATTTTTTTAAAAAGAAAGCAAGCTATCTTTTTTCATTGTACATACCAATCTAAATTCCCACTCCCTCCCATCCTCCACTTAACACCCGACCCCATGACCCATCAACCTCACAGAGAGGGTAAGGCACATTGCTTTGGGGAAAGTTCAAGGCCCTCCCTACTACATCGAAGCTGAACAAGGTATACAGCCAAAGAAAATAGGTTCCCAAAAGGTCAGTACAAGTAGTAGGGATAAATCCTGGTGCCACTGCCAGTGGCCCCTCAGTCTGTCCTAGCCATGCAACTATCAACTACACTCAGAGGGACTAGTTTGGTGCTGTTTGTTCCTTCCCAGTCCAGCTAGAGTTGGTGAGCTCAAGCTCCCCCTAGCTCAGGTAGACTGTTTCAGTGGGTGTGTGTACCCATCATGGTCTAGACTTCTTTACTCATATTCTCATTCCTCCCACTCTTCAACTGGACTTTGGGAGCTCAGTCCAGTGTTCCAATGCAGGTCTTTGCCTCTGTTTCCATCAGGTGCTGGATAAAGTTTCTATGATGATATTTAAGATATTCATCAGTCTGTTTACAGAGCAAGGCCAGTTCGGGACTCCCTCTCCTCTATTGCTTTGGGTCTTAAGCTGGGATCATTCTTGTGGATTCCTGGGAAACACTCTAGACGGTCCAAAGAACGATCGGGGTATTACCGAGGGAGTTAGTTCTATAGTCTTTCCCTGCTCTCATTTCTGTCCTTCCTCTAACTCGACTATCCCATTCTCTCTAGTTCTCCTCCTTGCTCCTCTTCCCCTTCCACTCTCCCTTCTCCTCCAACCCTCATGCTCCCAATTTTGTCAGGTGACATTGTCTATTTCGACTTTCTAGGTGGATCTATATATGTTTTTCTTAATGTTCATCTCATTACTTAGCTTTTCTAGGATCATGAACTATAGGCTCAATATCCTTTGTTTATAGCTAATATCCACTTTTGAGTGAGTACATACCATATTCATCCTTGGGGTCTGGGTTACTTCACTTAGGATGGTGTTTTCTAGTTCCATCCATTTGCATGCAAATCCCAAGATGTCATTTTATTCTTTTTTTTTTTGCCGCTGAGTAGTACACTAATGTGTAAATATGCCATATTTTCTTTATCAACTCTTCAGTTAAAGGGCATCTAGGTTATTTCCAGATTCTAGCTATTACAAATAATGCTATTACGAACATAGATGAACAAATGTCTTTGTAATATAATTGAGCTTCTTTTGGGGATATGCCCAAGAGTGGCATTGCTGGATCCTTAGGTAGGTTGATTACCAATTTTCTGAGAAACTGCCACACTGATTTACAAAGTAGTTGTAAAGTTTACATTCCCACCAGCAATGGATGAGTAGTCCCCTTACTTTGCATCCTCTCTAGCATAAGCTATCATTGGTGTATTTGATCTTAGCCGTTCTGATTGGTGTAAAATGGTATCTCAGAGTTGTTTTGATTTGCATTTTCCTATAGCTAAGGATGTTGAACATTTCCTTAAGTGTCTTTCAGCCATTTGAGATTCATTTGTTGAGAATTCACTGTTTAGTTCTGTACCCCATTTTTCAGTTGGGTAATTTGGAATTTTGATGGCTAATTTCTTCAGTTCTTTATATATTTTGGAGATCAGCCCTTTGTCTGAATATTCTAATATTATGAATGTTCTAATCTAAACACAATAATTTATTTTATTGGGTAATGACAATACATTTACACTGAATTTTAGCACATGTAATACATTAATCTGAAATAGACAACACACATATGTATGTGATAATGTCATAGTGAAAGACATTACTTTGCATGCTAACTTATAAGTAAAGAGCTCTCAGTTATCACCAAGATGAGGCCCATTAACAAGATATTAATCATGTCTAGTACTATAAACCTATGCAATCACATGGAGTTAGTGAGGTCACAAATATCAGAGAAAAACTACCAGAAAAAAACTACAACTTTACCAAACCAGTATAATTCCTCAACCACTGACAAAGTACACACGGTATCGGGACTGGACTAGCCGGACACAAGGAAAAGGACTACCAATCCTTGCCAAGACAAGGTAAGATGGTTCTGAAAAATTTCTTGCTTCTAAAAATGGCCTGTCAGTTATGCTAGGCCTTAGCCAAAGTTGGTTGCTTCAACACTGCAAATGAGATTTTGGATGATTGCTCAGGGAGCCAATACTGCTCACTTTGGAAGCTGCTGGATTGCACTTCCTGCCTACTTATTATTATCTACCTTCTCAGGCCTTCGTAGGGTTGAAGATTAGATAGTCGTAGTGACCATCCTCTTGTGGTTCAGCCAAGCCTATTTCCATACAAGACTTAGATTCTTTGGAATAGAACATCTATTAAGACATTTATCATGTGTTCCTTGCTTAATACTGTTTATGTTGGTCATAATTTTATACTTAATATCTGTTCCTTTTGTATATAGTTTTGTATTGGGTTTGGATCACTCTTATTTAAACAAAAGGAGGAGGTGATAGGGAATCTTTGCCAACCAATTATCTTTAAGAGATGGGACCAAGTTAGGGTGTGGCTTTGGGACCCAGAAAGTATTTGTGTGGTTCCCTTGCAGCACAACTGAACTCGGACTTCTCGTTCCTGTTTTATGAATTTCCCTTTTATAACAAATAAAATATGATTGTTTTATCTTTTAGCTAGCTTTATTATTTCCTGAATTGAGCTAACTTCAGCAGGTTCATATGGTAGTTCTATTTTTAACATTTTTCATGAATCTCAAAACCGATTCCACAACAGTTGTATGTGCATCCCTACCAATAGTGAATAAGGGTTCCTTTTTCTGCACATCCTCTCCAATGTTTGTTGTCAGATTTCTGTTCTGAGTGAGGTTAAGTGGTATCTCAGAGAAGTTTTAATTTACAATTTCCTGATAGCTAGGGATATGGAATAACTTTTAAAATACTTCTTGGTCCTTAATATTTTTAAAATCTGTATATTTCGCCTGTTTGTTCCGTTTTGTCAGTTGATATTGGGTTTGTTCCTATGCTGTCAGCGTTATATTTTAGAAGTTCTCTTCTACCCCAATATCTTGAAGGTTATCCCCAGTGTTTTCTTCTAAAAGCTTCAGGTTTTAAATTAAGGACTCTGATCCATTTGGAATTGATTTTGTGCAAGATGAAAGATAAAAATCTAATTTCATTCTTCAACAAGTAGAAATTCAGTGTTTCTTGTGCCATTTGCCAAATAGCCTACCTTTTTTTCTAAAGTATGTTTTTGTCTCCTTTGTCAAACATTAAGTGGGCATAGCTTTGGCATTTTATTTCTCACCTCTCTATTAGATTTCATTGGTCTACCCATCTATTTTTATGCCACATAGCTATCTTGTTTCATTTATAGTATAACTTGGTTAGGAATACTATTCAGTTCTAAAGAAAATAAAGTTTAAAAATTTTCTGGAAAATGCAGAAACTTAGAATGTACAATAAGAGTGACACCACACAATCTCATAAAAAACACACATGTTCTCTCTTATATGCAGAATCTAGCTAATAATATATGTTTATTGTGAATAAATGTTCATTTGGGTCAAATATATCATGAAGAAAAGAGAACAAGAGGAAGGACAGAACACAGGTAATAAACACAAGGCATGAAAGAGGGTACAAAGTTAATTTTTTTCTAATCCTAATTCTGTCATGATTTTTTCGGTGGTGGAAAAGTGCGTAAAATACATTCAGTAATGAAAGTAACTAATTTAATATAATAGAAGCTATAGCTTCCATTCTGAATGTCTATTCTAACTATGTAGGAGTTCGTTGATTTGTGGGAGACTTTGGAGTCTGTTGAATTTTGGTGTATGATGTCTTTATTTATATTATATTTTATAATATAAAGTTTATAAAATTAAAAAATTCACTATTGTGTATAATTAATAGCTATTGAAAATTAATATAAAATAACACAACACAAGTGTAAAGGTAACAAATGCTGGGAGGGTGTGGAGAGTCACACATTGCGGACAATAGAGTATATTTGTGTAGCATGGGAGGGTGTGGAGAGTCACACATTGTAGATGAGTGAGTACAGTTGTATATCATGGGAGTGTTTAGAGAGTCACACATTGTGGACGAGAGAGTATATTCATGTAGCACTTACTGAAAACCACGTGGAGAATTTGGAAGAACTTAAAAGTAGGCCCTATGCCCAGAAATAGAGACCCAACACACACAAAAAAACTCATTAGCATATTTGGAGGTGCTTTCTCTTACAGTGTTGAGTCTTGGTCTATTTTTTTTTAAAAAACTACTTTTACAAACTTACTATGTTACCTATATATTATAGCTTCCAGTTTTATGTTCTTATGATCTCTTGTGTGTATACGAACACGTATGTCTCTGTGTCTATCTGTGTTTCTTGCGCTTTTGCTTGCTTGGGGGTGTTGTACTATTCTGATTTGTTTGGGCTTATATCATCTTATTCATTTTATTATTATTTCTTCGATGCCTGTTTGTTTTCTAATTAGACACAAAAGAGTATGGGCCAGGATGGGAAGGGAGGTGTGAAGGAACTGAGGGGAGTAAGGGGAGAGGAACTCAGAATACATTGCATGAAAAAGTCTTTATGAAAAATACCCTAGAAAAAGTAGAGCTACTTATAATGCAGGGAACCCTATTCTGAGCAAGTGTCTAAAGAAAATGAAGCACAGCCTATAAAGATTTCCTTCTGCTCATATTAGCATTGTTTACAAGAGTAGAAACAGACATAGACAGGTGGATGAAGAAAAGGCAGTATCTATAAAGAGACATATGGATGGAAGGATAGATAGATAATACTTCAGATAGGTAGGTAGAGAGATGACATATTAGACAGACAAATGATAAGTAGATGATTGATAGATGGTAGAGAGAGCCATGAAGATGAACTTGGAAGACTTTATAGTAATTGGAAAATCAGATTCAAAAAGTAATACTACATACTTTTACTTATATTTGGAAATAAAAGAAATAGATGTAAAAATGAAGCAAAACTTCATGCTAGATATAAGGAGATAATATGAGAATTCTTTTACTGTTTCCCCCAAACCTAGAATCAGAATACAAGGAAGAAATAGGTGATATAAGTCACAGAACACAAAGATAAGCAAAGTTAGAGATCTAACATACAATACAGTAATAGGCCATTGCAAGTAGATTATATGATATTTCAGTTCCCTAATAATGGCTTTCACAAAATAAATAACTTTAAAACAGTAATATGCTAATTTCCATCAATTTGATGTCAATTTATATTCTATACACATCCCATTATATATATTCAAATTTAACAAAATTAAAATTTGTTTTTAAACAAAAAATTAAATAATAAATGAATAGCATCTAAAGAAATAGATACATATTCATTATTGGTATGTTTTCAATATATCCTGCTTTAATGTTAAATATATATAAAAAATCTGATGGAACTACCCCAACATTTGAATAAAAAATGTGGTCCAACCATGTAGACCTTTTTCTATACTAACCCATCTATCTTGATACCAATGGTCTGATCGAATATAGTTTCAGGGAAGTTAAAATTCTCTGTATTTCAAAAGATTTCATTTTAGCAACTTTGAGGTTGCCCTGGAAATAGAGCACCATGGCAACCAAATGCTTTAAGCGGAAGGGATTTATAAAGCAGTAAGAGAGAAAGGAAGTTGTACCCATCCCTGAATACCCTGGTGTCTGTACCCTCTGTACAGTCTTGATACCTGTAGAGAAAGAGCAAGCCTTTCTCTGAACTCAGGGACTCTGGAAGGAACCTGACAGAACAGAACTAAAACTGAGAGCCATGAGCTCTAGGTTACTGCACCTGGCTCTTACACCTCGCATCTAATATTTTCTGACATGACTTCTACTTTTCATCATATCTAGCTGTGGAAATATTCATATTCACCTGCTTCTTCTGATTCCTATCTTCTTAGAGTTTCTTTAGTATGTGAACATTATATGAAATTATTCTACATACATTTCTTTTGCTGTTTGAGCCCTGGGTGAGTAGAATGTATTTTTTTCTTCCTACAGCATAGAAAGACAAGACTTTAACTGAGAGAAAAAATAACTTTAAAGGATTTTATATTCATAATTTAGAAAGAGTATAAAATTCAGTAATGAAAGAATTCCAAAAGACAAACATATAGAACAGATATTGAAAAGAAAATATGTACATGTGAGATAAAGTTATGGAAATGCTGAATAGGGATACTTGATATTGTATATAAGATGTTTGTAGGACAGCATTCTTCCTAACAACGTAACAGAGACCAAAGTCAATTTGTCTTGTATCATTAGAAACATGAGATTAATTGTCACCCTTAAAGGGAAGGGACTTATACATGAGACCAGGACATCACAAGTTCCGGGATTAGGGACCCACAACTTAACACACCCTTAGAATGAGGGCATGAGCAGGAGAATACAAAACTAGAGTACACAAAATACTGGAGCCTCAACTGTAGAGCAACTGTGAGGGTCAGTAACTATGGGAACACAGCAGTAGGTGCAGGGATCCAGTGCTTTTATGATATACTCCTAAGAACTTGTCCAGATTCTTAATCAATTTAGAAGAACACAAATTCCTGGTGTCTCTGTCAAAGCAATTGGGATAGTCACCATTTTGAAATATTCCAAAAAATCAAATCTTGTTATGAAGGTCATAACAAGACCATTAGCGAGGCATGTGTAGTGACCGTTTCACCAAAGCCTCACCTCCTGGGCTTTTATTAGCTTCTGTCCCAACTGGAGTAAGGGAAATACCCAAGTAAAGAAGCCGCTAACCTTCTGATTTTCTTCCATACCAGCTTGGTGCTTTGGAGGTTAGGAAATCTACTGCCCCGGCAACCTCAAGCTGCCCCTGTCCTCCTAAAAGGGTATGGGAAGCTGAGAAGCAGTTGAAGTGGAGCCTCAGCATCAGGCTCACTTAATGAGGGACCAACGCAGAGGACTGAATATTACCTCCTTCTCTCTATACGAAATGATGACATTACTAAAAGGATATCCATAATAGCTGCTGGTATTCCATAATCAAATCACCTTTCTGGTGTGGGAAAATTGTCTGTATTCTGTCAATCATGTTTTAAATAAACGTTGGTTGGCCAGGCGGGAAGTATAGGCAAGAAACCAGACAGGAAGTAGAAATGATGCAATGAGAACAGGAGAATTCTGGGAAGGA
>LOEQ01002327.1:136060-151236 GCA_001685075.1 Bramus lutescens | reverse complement strand
CCTGCCCAGACCACCAAAGCAGCAGGATGTGATTTACCCCACTGAAAAAGGTACAGAGCAACATGACTAACATAGATCAGAATAATGGGTTAATATAAGCTACAAGAGCTAATAAGTAGCCTGACCTAGTGGGCCAATCAGCTTTATCATTTATAGAGATCTCTGTGTGATTTTCTTTGGGGCTAGACAGCTGTGGGAACCAGGCAGGACAGAAAACCCCAACAAGCCAGCCACTCATGTTACACCTTTCTGCTGCAAAAAAAAGTTCATAAGGGTGACTATATATATATATATGTATATATATGTATATATATATATAAAACAGTTGAACATACTAAATATCAAGACCAGAACTAATTATTGAAGGAGACTTGGAATGTTCAAACCAAGAACTGAAAACACAACAAAGATTTGTAGTAGGATATTAGGTTTCATTGAAAAACATAGTCAATATGCAAGAATAGCAATCAATTAAAGAGGAAAGATGAAGGTTCCCACAAAGAACTAAAAACAATCAAGACCAACAATATTGCAATGAGTAAAATACATGCTTTGACAGATTAATTAATAGGCTATATACAGCTGAGGAAATATCTGAGTTTGAGGCTAGACCAATAGAGGCTTCTAATAATGCAATTTAATGAGGAAAATGATTAAATAAACACTATAGCATCTAGGAACTGTGAGGTAGAGCTGTGGTGGCGCTACAACAGTGAGTCCAGAACTAGAATACTCTTTAACCGACCAGGTCTGAGGAGTCACCATGGTAGGGTGAGTGAGACACTGAGTCAGGGATGAAAAAGCGAAGTGGACACCAAGCGAGCAAGGAAAGGAGACAACGCTCCCTGCACCTCCATGTTCCCTGAAGCTGCAGACAACTGATTAGTATTAGTTACATTTGTTGATGTGACTAAGGACCTGATGAACGCAACCCAGGAGAGTCCTTTATTTTGGCTCATAAAAATCATTAAACTAAACACAAAATGTATTAAATGGTGACCTCTACTTTAAGCATTTCTAATATTTTTCTCATTTTTGCTACTCACAGTCATTAAGGTAAAAATTTAAGAACCACCTAGTCTAGCCTTTTGGTTGGGATTCCTGTTCATTTGGAAACCCAGAATTTTCTTTTGAAAGAAATTTTCTATAACCCATTTCTGTATTTATAAAAGGAATAGAGAGACAGAGTTAGAGGTCAGGGAAGTAGGGAAGAAAGATGATAGAGATGGTGAGGGAGGTAGGGGTGGATAGGAGAGGAAGGGAGGGAGAGAGGAGAGCGTCTTTGCATTTCAACCTTGTCTGTTCTCTACAAGTCCTTAACAGTGTGCTTGCTCAATTCAAGGAATCAAACAGTGAATATTCAGAACCCTTGCGAATGTACACTTTGAGTTTGGTAACCTGAAATACATTCCAGTGTTTGATATGGAAAATGCTGCACATGAAGGACTCGTGTTCTCCCTCTCCGTTACCAGTACACCTATTGAAGACATTTACATTAATATGGATCTCTGAAAATGTTACATCCTCTGACAGGCCAAAGAAGCAGCACATTTAGTAGACTGAGTAGCTTGTGAGTTACAAGGAGAGAAGCCACTTTTTCCTGGGTTAAGAAGGAACATTTAAAAGGTGTCCAAAAACTCTGCCTCCAGAGCCAGGCTGCAAGCCTTGGCTCCATTGCTTCGCTATTTGTTTTCAGTGTGAATATTGTATGCTTTTCTTGTGATTCACATTCTCATTTGTAAGGCTAGTCTAGCTATGAAATATGTCACAATTTTTTTTTGTATGTGAAGTCTGTTAGCATGATGTGTTTAGATTGGTACCTGGAACACGTACCTTTAGTGGTTTTGTTGTTTCAGTAATTTATCAGAATTTATTTTTTTTACAAAAAATTCTCACAGTTCTTGAGGAAATAAAAAAAACCTCTTTTTAAAAACGTTCAAAACTATGTACTATATTTTAAAAATTTTACTTTTATGTGTGTTATCAAAGTAATTTTGCAGATAGACTGTATGATTCTTATGACTGATTCTACTTTAACAATACTTAAATTAGTTCTCTTTTCAGTGCAGTGGTTCATAAATTTGAAGAATTTTGAAGTTCCTGTTTCCATGTTGTTCTATATATTTGATTAATACATTTCTAATATGAAAATGATTGCAGAAATCACTTCAAGGCACTAGACAGAGAAAGAAGTAAATTGAACCTGTAATGCCTTTATTAGATTATCTTGAAAATGATTCTGGGTATATGTAATACAAAATAACGACATTTTAAAATGTATTGTTAATGACTTTTTCCTATGAGAGTGTTTTAATATCTGACATAGGGAGATTAAAATCAAGTGGAACATGGTAACCATTCAGGCTTGGGAACCAATAACTTGGATTTGGGATTTGCAGATTACCTGCAAATGGGAAAACCACAATTTGGCTAAAGGAGGTAAGTGGAGATTTCCT
The DNA here is from genome assembly GCA_001685075.1 of Bramus lutescens. Taxonomy (NCBI): domain Eukaryota; kingdom Metazoa; phylum Chordata; class Mammalia; order Rodentia; family Cricetidae; genus Bramus; species Bramus lutescens. The sequence goes on along the minus strand of LOEQ01002327.1, from coordinate 148,780 downwards.
GAATAAGAATATTTGCTATACAACGTAAAGACCTGAATTTGAGTACTCAACACAAGTGTAAAATTTTATGTGTTATCGTACATAACTGTAACTCCACCCTTCAGGAGGGGCTGTTCCCTAGAGCTCTCTGGCCAGCCAGCTTACCACAAACCATGAGTTTTCTGTTCAGTGAGAGACCCTGCTAAAGGCAATAAGGCTGAAAACCATAGAAGACACACAGTATTTTCCTCTGGCCTGCCCATGAACATGCATGGACATGAATACCTTCATACTCAACAGGCAGCTACACAAAGCTTGTTACATCCCACATGTGGAGGTCAAAGGAAAGTTGTTAGTGTTTGTTCTTTCCTTCTACCATCTGGATTCAGGGGATAAAATTCATGTTGTCAGGCTCAGTTGCAAGTGCCTTTAAAATCTGCTGGCATGAATGTAATAGATTTTATAAAGTATCTGTAATAAGTTCCACAAAGTCAGTGCAATTAGAAATTACTAAGCATAGGCTGGAGAGATGGCTCAGAGATTAAGAGCACTGATTGTTCTTCCAGAGGTCCCGAGTTCAATTCCCAGCAACGACATGGTGGCTCACAACCATCTGTAATGAAATCTGGTGCAGCCAGAACACTGTAAACAAAATAAATAAATTTTAAAAAAAAAGAAAGAAGTTACTAAGCATGAGGGAGCGCAAAAGATAAGACATATGGTCCAGAGAAAAGTCAGGAGATCAAAAAACATCTACAGAGATTTAAGAAATAGGAGCTAGTAACAAAAATTTTGAATAAAACGATGCATGTTTTCATGAGTGTAAAGTAAAATATATGGTTAATATATGTGACACAGAAAGTCAGAAGAACTTATAGAAACTTAGAATAGAATACAACGGAAGCCCCAGAATTACATGGCCATATAACCAATATTAAAAGTTCATTGGAGAGCTCAACCTCAGGTATGTAGTCATAGGGGCAGGGAAAGAAAATGGGAAACATTGGAATGAAATTTACCCTTGAAGATTGTATTAATATGGAAATAAAATGATTCTAAACTGGCCATGAAAACAGAACATCAATAAAGAGAGGATAAACTTAAAATTTAGTTTAATCCTGAGGTTATGAAAGAAAAATTAAACTTAGTGATTAAAGTTACAATGATCCATCTTAAAGAAACTAGAAAAAGTGTATCATAAGAAAATCATAGAAAGTAGATGTAGGCAAATAATAAAGCAATAAGGTATAAAACAAATGATAAAAATTAAAAAGTTAGATATAGGCTCTTTATTCTAAAAATTATTAAAGATGGATTGTAAAGGTGAGGGGAACATGATATTGGGAGTCATGAGTGGGCATCATTAACTATCCTACAGATTAAAAGAAGATCTTATTGCCTATGATTTTTACCACTGTTAGCAAACAAGCAAACTCCTTTTAAGTACATTTTATTGAAATATATTAGGAATTCAAAATATGCACACTGATATCTTCGTGTAAGAAGTTCAGTTTTTAGTTACAAACCTTCTAATATCAAGCTATCAGATTTCCAATTTTATTTTGACCAGTAACTTCTTTTAAACAATGAGCTATGAAATATCATGTATTCTAAATATATATTCCAATACTACAGATCATCATTTAGTTCTCAACTTTATCATAAGTCTATAAGACTCATTTTTCAAACCTGAGAATATCAATTTAATATTATTCATGAACATAAATTCAAAAAATTTAATATCTTGAATCTAGCAACTCCTAAAGAGGTGAATACACCATGATTAGGATTGCATATTTCATGATTTCATGGATAAAAAGTTTAACTCATTTAAACAAAAGTTCTTGCTTGGTCATTTACTTTCAAAAGTTTTGCAGCATTGGAGGAAGTATTTTATTTTCCTGAGAGATATTTAAAATGAATGGCAGCTTATTGAATGAGTACTGGCCTTGTAAGATTGCCTCTATTTAGGCATCCAACTGCTTATGCCACCTGGAAAATGTTCTCCATTCCCATGTTTGACTGGAACTTGAAGAGCATCATCTTAATATTATGTAATGTATTTGTCTAACACCCTTAGGCATTTGTACTCAAACTATCTACCATGAACTTGTTTTAGGTCACGTTGCCACATGAAAAACATAGTGTATTCCACCAGCTATGCCAGGCTCAGAAGTCTCCAGTGGAAAAAAAACCTCACAACCTCAGGCAGCTTTGTCACAGTCATGCAGGGCTGCCTACCTAGCATTGCCAAAGAGGCAGGTAATTGTGAAACCCAAAGCAACTGGAAGCAGGGAAGGGGCTGAGCCAAGAGACAGCATCTGGCCAAAAGATTGCCCAATACTGAGCTAAGGTAGGTGCTGACCTACTTTTTCAGTAGTACACAAGTGTGAAATAATATCTCTAGACTCCCTTGAGAGTAGTCTCAGACATTCAAATCCCAAGTGACTTCTTCCTCATCCTCTTCAAAGTAGGTGAGTTAGACCAGTCATTGCATTATGGTACACCTTGAGGGTTTCATTTTCATGGGCTTTCTTTATCTCGATGCACAGTTACATTCTGAAGTTCTCAGAAGACTTTAAAGTGTATATTTAGTGGGGGAGAGAAATTCCATTAATTATGAACAATGTATTTTTTCCAGTAGAGCAAATGTCTATGTCACATATCCCTGCACTAAACTAGTGTTCATGGAATAGAATGCTCTATTTGAATTCTTTGTGTTCTTTGTTATATATAACACTGGTTTTGTTATTTGTTTTTTGTTTTGCTTTCTGAGGCAAAATCATTGTATATTGATGTGGGATTCCTCTCTGTTTGCTGTGAATATGTTTTATTGCCATTGGATACTAAAGCAGCTGATTTTGCCTATGGCAAGGAATAACATAGGAAGGCAGGAAAAAACAATCTGAATGCAAGAAGAAGGCAGAGTCAGGCAGACACCATGTAATTGCAGAAAGAGAAAGACACCAGAACCTTACTGGTAAGCCACAACCTCATGGAAATACATAGATTGATAGAAATTAGTTAATTTAAGATATAAGAGCTAGCCAGGAATACGCTTGAGTCATTGGCCAAACATTGTTATAATTAGTATAGTTTCTGTGTGATTATTTGGGTATGGCAGCCTGGAAACTTGAGTGCAGTTTCTAGTTACAATATATAACACAGGTTTGCCTATAATTCCTGGCCTTTTCCCTCAGCATCCTGAATACTTGGATTGAAGTATGTAACACTGTGACCAGTTTGTTATTCAATACTATAACTCATATATATATANATATAACCATTTGAATTACCTGCATTTAATATTCATGTGCAAAATGAGTTTGCAAACTCCATAAAGAAAACGTGTATATTTGGCATTGGTAGTCTAAGAATTGTAAGTCACCATTAATACATTCATTAATATAAATATCTGAAAGAAAAGAAGCCTAGAAAAAATAATTTCCAATTCTTGTCAATGGGCATTTCAAAAAGCCTGCTGTTCTTTTGAAGCAAAAATTTTACAGTGATGAAAAAATGGATAGTTGAAATGATCCTCTCAATTCTAAAAAAAATACTTTTAAGTCAGTAATTCATTCATCACCCCTTACCCCCACCTCACACCCTCTCCATTCCCCAGCACCAAAGGGTCTTTACCAAAGAGTGGCATACAAGGAAGAAAATTGAAAAATTCATCATTTTCCAGCATGGTAAGACTCATTTATTCATTCAAGAAAGATTTATTGCTCCGCTGTGAGGGGCCAAGTATAAAACTTAGTGCAGGCAGTGCCTTTGCTGAATAAGACATAGATATGCTATGGAAGAGTTACCGAGTTTGGATTTTTACATCTCAAACACTCCAGTGAAGATTATCATATGAATGAACTGTACAACTTGCTTTCAGTCACAATTTTGGTCTAGTCTTTGATAGTCATCCTCTGTCATCAGAAATAGCTCTTTATTCACAGGGAGAAGAGGAGCAAAATGAATTAGAGAGTTCAGGGATTCCTTAGCCAATTTCTTTATGAAATTACATTTGGAAATTTCTATTTAATTGGTCCCTCCAAGGCTTGGGAACTGAAAACATCTATAGACTCCTCCGTGGTGATAGACTGAAAAGTAATCCACTTGATTGTTGAAAGGGCCTACCAAAATAAGTAAGTTTTCTAAGTGATGTCTCTATAAGTTCCCCTGGTGTAGGAGGATTCCATGATTTATGGACTCATAACCTCTTGTGTTTAGAACACACTGTTACAGCTTATCTATCCCCATTACATCCAAGGTATCCTGTACAACTGTCCTCCTCCATATTAGAATAGCAGTGCACTCTCTAGGTATGTCTGATGATACACTCTGTTCCAATACCATGGCTATTACCAACAAGAAATCAAAAGTTAGTCTATACAGTGATTAATTCTGTGAAGTAGAATACTTTGCCAGTTATTGATAATTCCTTATGAATTTAGCAATAATCTAGACTGAAGTCCCTCTGACTCCAGATTATGGTTTAGGTACAAACTACATATCCTACCTCATTATCACCTTCATAGTTTTTTTTTGGTTCAAGACACATCACTTTCACCTCCATACTAATCAATTTTTCTTCTTCAAAGTTAATTATTTATGAAATATTGCATTCACATATTTTCATATGACTGCAGAACACTTTCCAGTTCTGCATATTTCATGCTTGCTAACACCCAAAGTCTTTACCAGAGACTAGGTGGTAGCTAATCTATCTTCATTACTTCCCAGGCATCCTGTACCACTGTCCTCCTCCATATTAGAGTACCAGAGAACAGTCCTTGATCATCAGGCTCACTCCCTCAGTGTTCTCTTTCTACATAGTCCTCACTCTTCTAACAAGACTTCCCGTTGATTACGTCAAATCTAGACTCAAATAGAGTCACTATTGCAATCTCTGATATGTCATATCTCCCCTCTTTGGTTCAGTTTTTTGACACCAGGTTTTATTATATAGTATGCACTTCCATACATTAATAGCATACTTTGTTAATCCTAACCTAGCTGTGGAATGTATATATTATCCCCAATACTTAGACTAGTGCTCAAAAGGAAGCTAGAACCCTTGCGTAAATACTTATTACAAGAATGAATGGACATCAAGGAGAGGCCAGTGAAGCAAAGCTCTGAATTATATCAGGGGAACATTTAAAAAATATCCATTAATGGTATTTGAGACACTTAGCCAAAGGCATACCTTCTGCACTGACACTCAAGTCTTTTGAATTTAGTTTCAGTTGGTGGTAGATCAAAGAGGCATACATATAGATCAAATGGCTTTTAACATCAAAGTAGCAATTTGGGAATAGAATAAAATTTTTGTATGGGACAATTAGGTGAGAAATGAGACTTAAAATTTAATTCTTCTCTAAATTACCAAACTTTAAAATATTTAAATATTTCTAAACTAAGAATTAAGATTCATACTATGTCTCACTGATACATAATTCTTGCTGTTATTTGTGTATACTAAAGGCCTCTGGTGGCAGAAAAGAGAGAGAAAAAGGAGAAATGTAGGAGGTCTTTGAGGACATACTCAAGACACATCCCTGCTATCTACAGACAGGAAAATTCACAGATGTAGTCATTATTATAAAGCTTGTAAGCAATTATGTTTGGGGGGCTCACAATGTCAGAGATTCCTTAGTATCTTTCTGCATTAATATATGGCGTGATCTTTTGATCATTGGCGGTTTTCCTCAGCAACTTTTGCAACTGTACTGAAATGGGCTACACACAAACTAAATGAGAGGCTGGTTCATGATACTACTTTTTATTTTCTTTGTAAAGTTACTATTTTAGCAGAACCTCACTATTCTCTATCTCTGTTGCCTATTCTCTTCCACATTCTAAACTATATACACGAACAGAACACACAAAACCTGCTCTTCCTTTTAACTAAGAGACCTATATAGTTTGACCTAAGATGGGATCCCTGCCCCTCTGATTCAATGATTTCTACCTGACTTCCTGAACACCATCATCAGTGTCTTGCTTAGCACCAAAGACCTTCATGTGACTTACATAGCTGCATAAAAATATCTGTATTGTGATTCTTCTTTCACTCCTAAACACACCAAATGCCACATACATGCTTTTCCCATTTAAGGCTCTAGAAATTTTGGAGATAATAAGAAATAAAATTACTTCTCTCACAACATTTATTTTGCAAATTCCTTTGATATGGCTTTGAATGATTAGTCTTGAGCTAGACTTTCTTATCCTATTTCTCAAAGGGCTGGACTTCTTTTATTACCGCAAATTGTTTCTCAGACAAAGTTTATCATAAAGAAAAAAGAGATGAAGAGGAAAAATATATGAAGCAAATGTAGTTGAATATATCTGTTGTCAGAAATTTAACTAGATACCATGGAACCATGACAACTACACAAAAAGTAAAATCTTGAACAAAATAAATAAAATGAAGCTGCGATTTTGTATTTTTGTCAGCTATCTCCACTCCATTTTATTTTGATTCAGGAAATAGGATATGTTACAAGTTTAGTAATGGTTCAATACTAATGTGACTAGTGATTATTAAATAGGGTTGTGCTTCTAGAGCTGGAGCTAAGTGAGATTCTGTTATTGCTGTCTGCTGGTCCAGCACGTAATGTGCCCCATGTTCTTCTGCTGCTACCCTAGACCTGATGTGAGCCTGCTTAGTCTTAGCTGTCATCATTGCTTTGAAAACTCATAGACAGAAGTTCTGGTCACCAGGGCTTAATAGAAAAGAGAGTAAACCAAGTGTAAGGGAGACTGTGCATTGAAATAGAAACCTGGAAATTGCTTGAAATGTTATTTAGTCTACTAACAGCCATCATGTTTTTATTCGGGTTCTGTGGGAATGAGTTTCCATGTAGGAACTTTGATTGTTTACCTTATGAGAAATATATGTATTTACTCTGGCACATTTTAAAGAAAGCCATACAGAGACATCTAGACAGATAGGGATAGATAGATAGATGTGAGAGCAGAACATTAGATGACTTTTGTAAAACCCTATGGCTTTTTTTTTACTTGATTTTTCTCTGTATAGTAGTGGCAGTAAATAATTGCTATTATTGCTTCTGATTTTTGAGAAACCTGTGAAAAATCTAAATGATGGGGATCAATTTTAATTGAATATAAGTGTTTGAGTGAATGCATGCTAAATAAAGAAAATATGGGTTTAAGATGGTATTCTCAAGACACATTATTGGACAGGATTCTCTGTAACAGTCAAGGGAAGAGGACTGGCCCTTTAAGGAGTATAAGGATACTCTTCTATTTTTCTTCTGCTCATATGATATTGGGTAGTAACCTGTTTAGGTAAGATGCCCTGTCTTCAGAATTGAAGGGGAATGTTGTGCTAACCACAATCCAAACTTTGTTTTTGATTTTTTTCTCTCCATTTATTTCTAAATCTCCACATAGTCTGGTTATTGCAGTTTTATAGATAACAATGTATCAAAGAATATAAGTTTTATATGCTATATATAACTATATGTACAAACATACACAAGGTTTCATAATTCAATGCGATTACTTTGATATTCATGCTTGTACAATGGTCATCAAGAGTTTGGATTTTTATGATTTCCGGTAATTATCTTATTGTGTATCTAAACAGTAAAAAACATTTTCTTGTTAGTGGATATTGGTTCATTCTTATCGATTGACTATCAGCTGCACACATATGTAGAAATGTACATAGGCTGAAAATATAGGTCAATTAGTTGAGTGCTTTTGACACAGTCATGAAGCCCTGGGCACAACCCAGTACGTCAGTTCTCAGAGGTAGGTCCATCCCTGTCTACAGATCAAGTTGGGGGATAGCCTGGGATATATGACATAGTTCTAAATAAAAAGAAATATGTTTATTTGTATGAACATATTCTTTAAAAGAAATATCCTGTAATGAGTTGATGTGTTTATTAAAGTTTAAGCAAGTGTTCAAATTTTTTTCCAAATATTTAATATCCCACCCAGGGTACAAAGCTCATTTAATTTATCCTTGGAAACATTTGTGAAGGTGAATAGTTTGAGCTATTTCAGCAACATAGCTAAATTGTCTAGTTATAACCATCAGTTTACTAGTAGTGAATAACACCTAATATCTTTATTCTACTCATATTCCTTTTATTTAATTCTTATATTTTATTTGATGAAGTATCTATGAGAATGGCACACTGTCTGCTAAGCTAAGAGGGCTCCATGATGAAGTATCTAGTAAACACTGCTCATGTATTGGAGTTGACTATTTGCTTACTATGGAATCACGTTACATTTCATAGTTCATATACTGTGAATAAGTCTTTACTGTATATACTTTGTAAATGTACATTACACAGTTTTCAGTTATTAACCCAACCTTCAGTTTCTGAGATCAAGTGGACTTGATCATGAGACAGTTATCTTTTTATATATGACTGCATTTTATTTGCAAGAGCTTTGCTTAGAATCGTTTCAACTAAGTTAATGTTTTATACCTGCAGTCCCAACACTTTGGTGAATCATCACAAATTTGCAGCTAATTTAGACTGTGGAATGAGTTTAATCAGATCTTATTGAACTCAATAAACAAACAAACAAGCAAAACAAACAGACAAGAAAACTTACAACACACTTTATGTGCTATCTGTTATACATTTTGAAAAATGTCTATCTACTTTTATGTCAGACTATTGAGCTAGGATATATTATTTCTTTTCATTATTTTTTAAAATTATTATTTCTTAAGTGCTTTTAATACTCATTTTTTTTTACTGTGCACCTTCTCATTATGTGAATGTGTCACAAACTCGTTTAATGCATCACATATTTATTGTCAGTGGAAACATTGGTCTGGAGGTCTTTGCTCGTTTGTTCATACAAAGATAGTTTTTGCTATGTTAGGCAACCTGGCCTTTAATGTGTAATCATCTTACAGCCCCCTGGGTTGTTGAGATTCCAGACATTCACCAATGAGCCTGTCATGTTGTGTGGTGTGTATTGTTCCCTGTTGAAATCTTCAATACTCATTCTCAATATTACATTTTGGCGAATTTAAGTATAATGAAAATAATCTCATATTTTCTTTCTATATGCTCACTTCTGAGTGAATAACAACACATTTTTATTTCTATTGTCAAAAAGTATGTGTGTATATAGATTCACATCCCCATCTGGTATTTTTCTTTTACTGTAGGTACAATTTCCTTCAACTCTTCCTTTAATATAATCTTCTTTGGACTTTTTTAACCTTTGACAATGTGTTTCAGTTATTTGTTAGTTATTGATTCTTTATATCTTGGCTTTACAATTTGTAGGTGGTATTAGGCCTGAAATTATGTTTATAATTGGGACAAGGACTTTCAAGAGTGTTTCCAACCTGAATAGCAGAGCAGCCATTCTACCCCACTCTGTGTGAACTACTGGTATGGGATGTTCTAAACCCTCTTTTCCTGACCACAAAGGCTTTTCTTACAGCTTTAGTACCTTGATGAAGACTTAGTGGAGGAATCCCTATGTGAATGAAGTCTTGAGTGAATATGTATTGTTGACATTGTGTGATCATGTCAAAGACCTCAACGCCCCCACCCTATGAGAGTGACAAAGCCTTCCTAGTTAGTGCTCAGAAGGATGACAAAACCTTCCTAAGGGGTCCAGGTGCAAAAGAAACTAGCAACCCCCACTGTATTTTCCCTAAAGTTTATAGTCTGAGTCTGCTACCTACAAAGACCTCCTACCAAGATTAGCTATCTTCTCCCTCTGTGCTATACATACTGAAAGCTCCGAGGTTCCAGCTTGCTGCCACCGTTGGTGCAACTCTATAAAAATGCCTACAACCCACTTCATACCAACTTTTGTGTCTCTGACCATTCCTAATTTGGTCACTGGTCCTAGTCAGGGATCCATGACCCATCTGCTGGGGTATTATATATTCTCTCCAATCTTCTATTTCTGTGGAACATTCTATCCTTTTGTGCTGTGGTTTGACAATCAGCTACCTCATTCTCATTGGACAAAGACCACTCTCAATTTGGCCTGGGGACTACACTTTACATTCAGATCCTAAGACACAACCTGAAAACTATTTATTTTTACCTACTTTTTCTTCCCATTGTTCTTGCCTCATTCTTAGCAATTGCTACAGAAACTTCTTCCTTAAGGAACCATTTTTTATAAGAATTCCAAATTTCAGCTTCTACCTCAAGAAAAATAAACTGATCAAAGTTAAGCAAATATAGCTTTCACATGTCCAAACTTAAGATTCCCGACTTTCCTATTCTTGCCCTAAACTCTTCTCTTTTGTCAATCATGTGATCTGACATTAGGTCTGGTATACATGTGACAATGGAGGTTTTTCTTGGCTCTACTCCTTCCAGTCTGTTTTCAAATTCTATTACTATTCATCTTCATCTACAACCAGTCCAAGATCCTTACATCTCCCACTGAAAACTATAATTTCCTTTTATTTAGACTCTGGAAATTCTAGACCTATAAAAGAAACTTTTTGAGACTCTGTATCACTATGTAACTCTAGCTGGCCTAGAACGTCCTATGTAGAAACAAGCTGGCCTTGAACTCACAGAGACCTACCTCTCTTTGAAAATTGCTGGGATTAAAGTAATCATAGCCACACCCAGAACTAAAATAATTTTCAATAACAGGTTGCCTTCTTATGAGCTATTAGTTATAGCTTCAATACCACTCAAACTAGCAAGACTGAATGAAGTAAGAAATCACATTGACAGAATTTTAAAAGTTATGAAGAATCCTTATTTTTCTTATATAAAGTAATATGGTCTGTGATGCTTACATTTTTTTTGTTTGTTTGTTTGTTTTGTTTTTGTCAGGTTGACACGATTTAAAGTCATTTGGAAAGAGAGAAACTAAATTGGGGCCTTTTCAATTACAGATTGGCCTGTGGCCATGTCTGTGAGAGATTGTTTTGATAGGGTGCCATCCCAAAGTATATATACAAGAATGCTAGCTTAGCATGGACTCGAGTCAGCAGGAAGCAAGTCAGTGTACAGTGTTTCTCCATGATTTCTTATTCAGTTCCTAGGGGAGCTTCTGTCATGACTTCCCTCAATGATGGGTTATGGACTGGACATAGAAGACAAATCAACAAAGCTTTTCTTCCCCAAGTTACTTTTTGATCATGTTGTTTATTACACCACAAGAAGCAAAGTAAAACATACTTCTTTCTTTCTATTTTGTTTGTGCATGTCTTGTATGTGGTACACCTGAGTTGCAGGTTAATCCACCGGCGTTTGAATACACAGAGGCCAAAGCAGGACCTTGAGTGTCTTCCTTCATCACGTTCTACCTTGTTGCCTTGAAACAGAACATCTCACTGAACTAGAACGTCGCCAGTTCACCTAGGATAACTGCCAATCAGTTCATAAGACTGAGCTATCTTAGCCTCTGAATTCAGTGGTTAAATGCAGGAGTAGCCACGTCTGGCTTTTTGCATGGGTGCTACAGATTTGAACTCAGGTCTTCATCCTTGCTCAATGAAGATTTTTACCCACTGAAATGTCTCCCTAGTCCCTGGGCCTTTCCCTTAGGTCTAATAGTGTAAAGTATTTCCAGTGCACAAATCCTTCGTGCTCATCATTTGACTTTAGTAGTGATAACTATTTTTGAGCTTAATTGAATTAAGATTTCTTTAAAAGCGGCACTAGTATTGCTTCCTTTATTATTAAAGAAAAATATTACAGAATATTCCCAGCTAAATAAATTAAACAATGCATACTTACAAATCTTGAAATATTTTTGTCATTAGAACAATAAATAAAATTACCATTTTACATTTTAATATATATTACATCCATTGTAAAGTTCACTGTTTCAATTTTTGATTGTTTACATAAAGCATATTATAATGAACCATTTTTAAAAGTTATTTTCACACATATTATACTAGGCAAAATTATTGCCTTTGCAAAATCCTTATTTGGTCATTTTCTCTACTAGACAATTTTTCATAAGAGTCCTTTGTGCTGAGAGGTACATAGTTGAGTTTATGAAACAAGTAAAATATACTGATTATGAATTTCTGACAGAGATGGTTCAGATTGCTGAAAATATTTATGACAGATACACACATTTAAAGCAGAGAAACTCAACAGAAGGAGAAATGAGACTCAGAGGTTAAGCTCTGTTTTTCTTCCGGTTGCTTTGTGTGGGGTCATTTAATCATGGTTCTAATCACTGCAATCAAAAATGTACATGACACAGAAAAAAGGTCTGCATTAATCCTTCTAGACCTAATATCAGATAATATGCCCAGAAAGCCCTTCCAGCTACTTCATGTGCTGAACAGCAACTGTGCTCTGTTTATCAAGCAGCTCTTTTAACAAGCATACACTTGTGGCTTTATTAAATCTGTTCTTTAAGTATCATCTTTCTTTAGAATTCATTTTCTGTCCATGGCTGTCACCAGTGATGGGCAAACCTCCTGAGGACGGAGATGACTCCTAAGAAGCACCTCTGACATGTGGCGAGAGCTTTGGTTTGAACAAAAAAGGACTAAGTTCCTCAAAGTTACTGTCACTGACAAAAGATGCATATTTAAAAGCTTCTATAAATATTCTAGACCACATGTATTTCTCTTTACCTTGCACTTCAAATCGCTCAGACAGCCCCTTTCTTAATTTGGTTATCATTTTTTGTTATATCTTTTTTTCTAAAAGATTTATTTATTGTGTACAAAGTGTTCAGCCTCCATGTATGCCTGCAGGCCAGAAGAGGGCACCAGATCTCATT
>LOEQ01002327.1:125420-136016 GCA_001685075.1 Bramus lutescens | reverse complement strand
GAATTGAACTCAGGACCTCCAGAAGAGCAGTCAGTACTCTTAACCTCTGAGCCAACTCTCCAGCCCTTTTTGTTATATCTTTAAGGATAGAAAAAGATAAATGCCTTTGCAGCACATTTCTATAACATGTCAGACAATCATATACCATGCATATGGAAACAGACATATCTGTTTCCAGAGTGGATTTTTCAAATTGAGAAGACTTACTTTTTCTCAATATTAGAATTAGGGAGACTTTTCTGTTTTATGGTAGTGGAGTTGAATGTGGCTAAGCATCACTTACTGAGCTAGCCACACTCAAAGGGACAACAGAATAAGTTCTCTGTTAGCCAACAAATACTGTGCCATTTTTAGACATTGATATCAAATGAGCATCATAATATGAAATATTTCAGGTAGAGAAAACTGAGGTTTAAAATACTAGTATCAACATAAATAATTACATTATGTAATAAGGATTCAGTTATGGAATTCATAAAAGCAAAGATTTTTTTTCACTTAAAATGACCCAAGCTTCAATAGCTACTTAATGTCAGCATTGTAGTCCATATCTGTGATGTTATGAAGTGATGCGTCTGCATAATTACAGAATTATAAAGAACAGTATACTCACGGTAATCACTAATTCTAGATATAAATTCTTTCAGGTTTCAATTTCTTCCCAGAGTCCTTTAAAATTTTCTGTCCTAGAGAGTAACATTGTCACTAAAGGAATATTCCCAAACAGCACTCAGTGACTAACTCTGGGATTTTAAATGGCAGTTGTAGGTGAGTATTGAGATAAGCACAAAGGTCATTAAAAGGAATCATTATGGGGTATAAATTCCAATTTAAAAATTTATAAGGCCAAATTTGATTTCCCTAGTATCCAAATAAAATCAGGGTATCTTTGAGTGGGAAAGAAACTAAGAAATTGTCTGTTCAACCAAGAAAGAGAATAACCTGAGGCAAGTTCATTTGTTACTGTTGATTATGTAGGCAGGATCCATGGCTGCGGCTGGAACAGGTAATGCATGGAGAAAAGCGAAAATAACCAGTAGTCATTAAGCACTTAGAGTTTAGAAATTAAACATTCCACAGAATGGTGGCAGTCAAAACACTGAGTGACATATTACAAACACCTAGCCATTTTCTTCATCTAAAATACTCTGCTATTATGTAATATTGAAAAAGCAAAATATTGCCAGTTGGTAAATGGCATTTTTCAAGGGCATTTATCACTGGAAAGCACTCCTCGTGACTCCGGTCATTATCAACATTTTAAAATAAATAGTGGCTCGCTGTGCCGACTTGGCACAATAGCACTGACAGAGCAACTGTAGTGTTTTGGATGTCTGGAGCCAGGGACAAGAGCAGAGACAGTGCAAGCAGCCACCCACCATGCCCATTGAATCCCATTCCCTGTGGGCAAGCCATCTAAACATAGCCTTGCCCTTGTAGATATGGTACAGCCAAATTCACTCATGTAAGGTTGCCAGTTCAGTTTCAGGTTACAACTCTGGATATATATGCATTCTCCTCAGTGCAGAAATGAAAGTAATTTATTGGCTAATGGAGAATGGTAGACATTTCATCAAAGTTTAGATTGGATTATGAAAATAAAAACTTTGTGTGGTTCCTTTCACCTTATTACATAAACCTATCCTTAATATAGAACACACAGCAATACCATCTATCTCATACAGACAGACAGACAAATACACACACACACACGGAGACACACACACACACACACACATACACACATAAGTGCTGCAATGCTTGAAATGCAAGGACTCACATACTATGTGACCAGCAGTACTATAATCCCTTCAGGGGAAATATCCATTCAGCTCAACAAGATACAACTAACCAATGTAAAAAAGATGTAATTAAAGATTCTCTTTGCAATATATTAAAGATCAAGTTTTATTTCTTATAATAAATAAACTAATTGGTTCTCTGTTTAAACAGAACAGTGTATTGGTTGTTCAACGTTGTTACTGTGGGCTTCTCTGTGTACCCTAAAGTTCCATGCATTAGTCAAAAATGTGTAGCCTCAATCTCCTTTTTCTAACAATAAAGAGTGAGCGAATTTCTACTCTCTATTTATCTCTGATGCTGATTTGACCACAACTACCTTTATACAATATTGCTAGCCAACTTTATTAGTTTTTCATGGACTTTGAATAACTTCGGTTAGATATTATGCACTTTATTGGGTGCATCACTAGTATAAGACTAACAAAAGAATTACTATCAATCAAAATTTTTATTTAATTTCTTCTACTTCATGCTAGCAGAAATTTACCCTGAGTGTCGAGATTACAGACATGAGTTACGATGCCTAGGCCACATTTGTACTTTCGTTATTTTCTGAACATGTTTGGTTGGTTGATTGGTTGATTGGATTTAGAGATGAGGGCCACATAGAATACTGCTTGGCCTTTGCTATGTAGACCACACTGTCCTTAATTTTGCTGCAGTCCCTTTGCCCCTGCCTCCTGAGTGGCAGGATAATAGATGTAGATTGTAAATGTACAGATATAGACTAGGGATACACCACCAAGCCACCACTCTAAAGCTTTCAATTGAAGGGCATCAGCGGATGGTGAGATGACTCAGTTGTTAAGAGCACTTGGTGTTCTAGACGACTTGAGTCAGCTACCAGCACCCACGAGACACCCCCTAGAGACAGCTTACAATACCTACAAATCCAACTTCAAGGGATCTGACATCTTCTGGGCCTGGACCATACAAATGGTGTACGTAAGTCAAACCTTTTTTTTTAATTTAAAAAAGAAGTCCTAAGTTTCAAAAAACAGGGAAGAAATGACCTCAACTTGAGAATTAATAAGTGGAAATTGTTATTTTCTCAGCATTTAATCTTCAAAAAATGGCTTAGTCTATTTAGATTATCCTCTACTTAGTTACAAATTGAGTATATTGGCACTGATTGTACATCTCATTGTATCATTCTAACAATGTTTTATAAGGATCTTACTAGCTGAAAACTCCATTATCAAAAATATTCCTATTTTGTTACTATTTGAAGGGAGCTGTTCAATCTTCCCAGATCATGCTTAAACCATCTTTCAAGTTGCTTAATGTATATCTTATTTCCTAAGCTGTTTATTTATTACCTTGTATAGAGTAAGTTCAGGCTAAGATGTTGTTGTATGACAACAAACATCATTTTTTTAACTAACTTTCTATTTGAAATGATCCTTCAGACAGTAAGAAAGTTATTTACCATAATTTCCTCAGTGTGAAATGTGTTTTTATACAAGTATATTAATATAATTTTCAAGTGGCTTCTTGATTCAGGCAAAATGATTAGAAAATTAGGGTCCCACACTGAACACTCTTCGGCGCTTCTGTATTCAATTCAAATGCCAAGGACGGGAAAACCAGGTTTCCAATTCCCAATGCCTACATACCTCAAACTGTACATGCCAAACATTGCGCACCTTACACACACACACACACACACACACACACAGTCTCTTCCCATGTGGATGTGGAATGTACCTTTCTGCTGCATGCACATTTGAAAGTCAATGAGTGGCATTTCAGTTCTTTGAAATGTGGCAGCTTAGTATACTTTTTTATGTTCTATAAATGAATCCTATTAAATTGCCGAAATGGTATATAGTATTTACATGCATTTAAATTCACTATAAATATTTACAGAACTTCAAGGTGAATGCCAGTAATATAAGCTAAATATGTCTGACCACAGTTACTTTTCATGAGTAAATGGGTTTTAGCAAATGACTTTTAAAATATCTAATATTTGGAACTTCTCTTCAGAGGACAGCCAACAGTACCTGGGCAGTTGAAGGAAGCTATAGGTTTTAAATAGACCCTTTATTACCTAGTCAAGCTTCATGCTTCCTGATGGTGTTCTTTAGTATGTATGAATTTTTCTTCAATGTGAACAAAATGGATGTAAAAAGGTAACAGAACTAAAAAAAGGAGGTGGAGGCAACATAGGGTTATAATGTTGAATAGTCTATGAGGGAAGCTGGAGGACTGAGCCAAATAATATTTTTAACAGAAACTCTTGGGAAACTAACAAAGCCCGTAGGATTTTTTTTGCAGATTATTTTGAAGGGCAGTAACCTTTATGATGTTTAGAACTTGGATCATGTAGATGTCTACATGTTATGGACCCAGGGCAAGCAATTAGTTCTTCCTTGTTAGATTAGTCTATACTGGCACACCCAATATATTTAGGGTCTTTCTTTTTCTTTTTACAACAATAAGCCTTATCATCATTACCATACCTTTACTAACATTATTTTAAGTAGGTGTTTGAACAATGTTACATATGACCTACATAGAAAATATATTGTTTACAACTCCATATTTATATTTCAATACAGGCCCGTAGCCTAAATCAGAAACCAGCAGAAGAATTATATGACCTCTTCATTAATCAATTCTGTTAGGAAACACAAAAACACAGTTGCACAGACCACTTTTTATTTTTAAGTTTATATGGATAAGTTATTCTTTTTGGTATTTGGTCTTCTGGAAAGAATGCATGTGTACATTCATTTTTCAACCAGTTGTGAAAATGCAAGGCCCAGCTGTTTAAGAAGATGAGACAGTTTCTCTCCTGATTGCAGAAATTATTCTCCTTACCTTTAAGCACTAGCTAAATAGCTCATTTCTGAGAAGTTACACTGAATATCTGGCCCAGAAATTCTTGATCCAAAATCTTAGACTTATATGTATACCATAATTAGGGTCCTTCCTTCTTTAGCAATTGCTGATAATGTTATACAGAATTATAATTAAATAAGGGAATTTTTAATGGTATATTTGTCTTTTATATCAAGGTACGACCTAGGTATTCTTGTAAGATGAGAAAACTAGCCTTTTTTCTAGAATAAAACAAAAGTACATTTTGCATGTGTAATCAAAATTTACATAAGGAGTGACTGAAAGTTGTGCTATAAGTAACGCACTGATGAAATCTCCATATGACAGACATTGTGCCAATGGGTCCAAAGCAAAGGTTTAAGGTATGTCAAGTGGCCTGAAGTTTACTTTTTTCAGTTAATATCTAGAATAAGTGTGTAAATTGATATGTTCATCTACAGGTAAGTAAGACGCAGTATGTGAGCTCGAGGTGAGAATACTACAAGAGACCAGTTTTGTCAGTAACTGCTTCTTCTTTTAGACAAAGTTTTCCCAAAACTATTTTTTAACTTAACTTAAAAACATTTCTAACTGATGTGCCAAAGACAAACTGAAAGCAAGCAAAGCAGTGTAAATGGCAAGAGGTCTGCAGAAATGTTTGAGGTGACATATATTTGCCATTCTTTCGTTCCATCAGGTAAACATTTGCCTTCTCCTGATCAGTAGAAATGGTCAGTTTTTCAACAAACACATATAACTGAAATTAACACAGTATACTTTATTATCCCATCTTATATCCGGAAATAACTGCATGCATATAAAAATTATGTTTTATTAGCAATTTTATTTCATTGTTGCAGCTGTATTAGCTTCAACAGATTCAAATATCCAAAATGTGAACTGGCTGCTATCTGATATATTTCAGGTTTGACTGATCAAAAAAATTAAAGAACTAAAAACCTGAAAAGTTTTCTTTTATTCCTTATTTTACTTAATGGATAAAGGATCATGGATTATAAAATATTGTTTTTTCCAAGATAGAAGGATTAGAGACTGAGTTGATCACCCACAGCAGTTCTGATCTTGACCTAAAGTGCAGATTCTTATTTACTTATCATGTTTGTGAATTATCCATGTAAACCAGGGTGGAGATGAAGAAATTAGCCATGCAGACAACTACAGGGAGAGCATTCTATGTAGATGGAATCTTAAGAGTAGATTCCTATAGCAACAGTTTGATCAGTAAACTCAAGCAGAGAAAAATGTGGAGCTCAATAAAATCAATAAAAAAGAAAAGAAAGAAGAAAAGAAGAAGATTTGAATAGCTGAGTTGAGTGAGGGACAAGCTAGCTTTACCCCAACATAAATGGAAACCACTATAGGGTTCTGAACAGAAAAGCAGATTCATCACAAAGAACAGTCACCACTAGAACCAAAATTAGGTTTTGTTTGTCTATTTTGTTTTATGTGAAGGGACAACTAGTAAATAGTAAGACTCTGCAGTCTATGTGGCCTCTAAAGCATGTGGTCTGCTTTACCTTAGATAATTGAAAGCAGCTATAAATGGTATGTAAATGAATTTGTGATTGGGTTCTTAATTTAATTGTTTTATTATGACTATGACCAAAATGCTTTAGAGTACAATATGAAGGAGAAAATACATGCTTTGACTAAGTCTTGTATATGATTTATTGATCCCTTGCACTTGGGGATGACCTCGTGGCAGCAAATATGTGTTAGACATAGTTCTTTACCCCTTGTTTGACAGGCAGCAGAGAACACAATAGCACCTGTTCTGGGCAGGTTTTCTCCTGCCTCCTTCATTCCATCAGTGCCTCCATCCCCTGGGAAGGTGCTGTCATGTCAATCCTTGGCACAAATGTCCTCACAGACAAAAGCAGAAGTGTGCCTCATTAATCTTCTTCTAACTCCAATTAAGTTGCCAATTAAAATTAACTATGAAAATTTTTAATAAAACTTTATTACAGTAAAAACCATGACATGTCAGATTTGCTTCATGGACCATTGCTTACCAGCCTTGGTTGAGTGGTTCACTCTGGCTGTGTACTAAGGATTTAACTATAGGAAGATGTCTAAATCCAAAACATGTTAAAATAATATTTATAAGTTTACACATAATATAGTACACTGCTGATTAAATCTCTTCACTTACAGAAAGTTCTTTATAAAATTCATTTATATCATATAAAAAAGATTTTTCTACAGTATTTGAAATTCACCGTTAGCACCATTAACATCTGAGAGTGAGATTAAAATGTATAGAGGAGAAAGGAATCGAGATATAGCCACTGGGAATGAAAGCTTGCTAGACATGCTTGAGGACCTGAGCTTAGATTCCTGGTATCCACACAAAAGCTGGACGTGGCTAATCACCTGAAACCTCAGCCCTGGAGGACAGGATGAGAGGTGAAAACAGGAGGATTGCTGGGACTTGTTTTGCTGGACAGCCAGCCTAGGCAGAAAATGTTGATCTCCAAATCCAGGGGGACAGACTTCCTAAAGGACGTAGGGGGAGAATGATAGACATGGGTATCTAATACCCTCCAGTGGCTTTGTGAAACACATGGCCACAATCTTCCACATGCAAATGTACAGAAACACATTTTAAAATTGGTACAGAGGAACTTTTAGTGTGGTAGCTATGTTTTATTAAACAGTTTGCTTACTTAATAGATAATAGTGTTGTTGCATTTAATGACTTAGAGTTATAAATATAAACCTTAATTTTCACAATTTCCTTTTGTGTAATAAGTACTTTATTCAGAATTTCACACAATATATTTTTTCATTATCAACAAATTCCTCCTCTCAACCCCTATCAGGTCTACTGCCACCTCTTTAACCCATCTCAACTTGTGTCTTCTTTTTAATATGCAATAACCTGTTAACTCCAGTTTGCGCTGCTGATATGTTTTGCAGTGTGGTACCATCTGATGGACTGCGTTCAACCTATCAGAAACCACATCCTTAAAGAAAACAGACTTTACCTCCCCAGAGGCCATCAGGTACCCATAACACCTCTGAATATTGACTGGCTTAACTTGTGCAGGTCTTGTGTAGGTGACCACAATGCTGTAAGTTCATGAAGGTGACTCGAAGACACTACCTTTCTGCTGTCCTAGTCTCTGAGCTTTGGGGTGATGGGATATGTCCCATTTGCAGCTGGGGACTCCTTACTCACTTACTCTCTACTCTTGGACCAGTTGTAGATTTCTGTATTTAACCATTGTCGTCTGCAGAGAGACACTTCCCTGATGAGGTCTGAGAGCTGTACTAAAGCATGGTATAGAAATATGGATTCAGAGGATTGTTTAATATGATGTCCATTTAGCTAAGTAATAGTAGCAGATTCACACTTGGATCCCATGAGTTCTCCAAGCATGAGTTCCTGACAAGATTTTCAGTTCTAGGCATGCATTTCCTTCAATTAGAATGAACTTTAAATCCAACCAGAAACCTCAGAGTCATTTGGAATTGCATTTCCCTGATGGCTAAGGAGGTTGAGCAATTATTTAATTGTATTTTGGCCACTTGAAATTTTTCTATAGAGAATTCTCTGTTTAGGAACTGGGATACTCAAGAAAAGGGAAGAACAGTGAGGGAGAAAAAGGAAAAATGTATCTTGATTGAGAGAACCATTAAAGGGCTAGTGAGAAACATGGCACTAAGGAAATTCCCTGGGACCAACAAGAATGACCGCAGCTAAGACTCTGCACAACAATGGAGACGACGCCTTAACTGGCAGCCTTTCCCTGTAATCAGATTAATGACTACCTTAATTGTCATCATAGAAACTTCAACTAGCAACAGGTGGAAGCAGGTACAGAGATCTATAGCAAAGCACTGGGTCGAGCTACCAAAGACGAGTCCAAGACAGGGAGGATCAGTAATACGAGCGAAGGGGTCAAGACTATGATGGTGGATACCCTCGAAAACAGCTGACTTGAGCTTGTGAGAGCTCTTTGACTCTGGTCTGATAGCGGGGGAACCTGCAGACAACCAAACTAGACCCACTGAATTTTGGGACAGTTATGAGGCTTGGGTACTCTGTGGGGCCAGTGACAGTGGAACGGGGATTTATCCCTAGTTCTTGAACTGGTGTCTAGGAGTACTTTGTCTTTGAAGGGATAGCTTGCTCAGCCTAGATATAGGTAGGGGGGTCTTGGTCTTGCCTTTAAGTGAAGTGTCAGACTTTGTTAGCTCCCCATGGGAAGCCTCACCCTTTCTGAGGAGTGGATGGGGAGAGAACGGTGGGGTGGGAGGAGGGGAGGGAGTGGTGACGGGGAGAGCTGTGTAAAATGAGAAATGATTGTATTTTTTAACATTCTTAATAAAAAAGGGAAAAATAAGAGTGATTTGATTAAATTCATAAGTTGCTTCATACCATAATAGATAGATGTTGTGGATATGGTAGCCACTTTAAAACTCACCTTGCATGAGAGAAAAAAAAAAGAAAACGAAGATAAAGACATTTATAGTACATAAGAAAGTTAATGCTCAAGGCTCTGCATCAGACCAGAAGGTAAAAGTTACAATTGAGCTATGAGTAATACCTCTTTCCTTCCTTTCCCTATAGAAGAAGCTTGCAGAGAACCCAATACTTGTCTTAACGTGTGTGTGTATGAGTGTGTGAGCATGCTCTGCTTCTCAAAGTCAGGCTCTTAACATGATGCCATTATGAAATGTACTATCGATAGAAATTTGAATGTAAATCAAATCAAAATGTATAAAATAAGCTAATATAAGATACTGTCATGATAAAGTAATTACTTTTTCTGATAGCTGTTAAAACAGTTTAAAACTAAAATAGTGAAAATATTAAATATTAAAAAGTTAAGTTGTTACTCCAAAATATGTCTTGTTATCTTTTGATTATTCACATAATTGTTCTTTAAGAGAACTTTCAAAAGTACATATTAGCATAATAAAATGTTTTCCTGTGCTTTTATCATATCTTATTTAATATTGATATGGGTCATTTTATATGTATCATTATACACATGCATTTATTTTCCTAAGTTGCATTAGATCACACAGGAAGACACCTGTATATCTTTTCTTTTACACTTACTTTTTTCAGTAACTTTTTATTAAATTTCAATATTATATGCTATCTCAGTGAATTATATTTGTGCAATTATATTTGATACTCAAATCTCACACATATAATTCAGTCACACAAGAAATCTTGCTATCTTTCATCACTAAATTAAGAAAAAGATTTGAAAAAGTAGCCGAAAGGATATTTTTAATAAATGGAATGAATAATGAGATAGCAGGTTAGCTGTGGCTTGGAAATTGGGCATCAATGACAGCGGTTCAGGGCAGGTATACATGTCCTAGGAAGGTCAGAGATGCATTTGGACTTCCATTTTGTTCTACTGAGCATCCAGTCTGATTTAAGTTATCTTAACTAATTTGCTCTTTTCACTCCTACAGCAAGCAAATACGCTCTTAGTAATTTTGCTTTACTAACATGAAAGACATGGTAAACTAGACATGAAGTAGTTGAGAACTTTTATTAGGAGGACATGAAAACAACTGGTTAATCATGTCAGAGCAGAAACTGTTCAATTTGGAAGGGGAAGATTTAGACAACTTCAGAAGTTCAGACTCTGAATATTTAAAAACGCTTAAGCAGGGAGTTTCTATATGACTAATATCGAGGCTGCATACCATCCTCATTTAAACAGGTAACCAGGCTACATTGTTGCTTAGCAATATTCCATTACTAGCCTTATGTTGATAGAGGCCCATTTATATTTTTCATGACTTCTTAGTTTTTAAATGTATTATTATTTATTATTATTATTATTATTATTATTAAAAATTTCCACCTCCTCCTCTCTTACCATTTTCCTTTCCCTCCCCCATTCCCCCTCCCCCTCCTTTTCCAGTCCAAAGAGCATTCAGGGTTTCCTGCCCTGTGGGAAGTCCAAGGTCCTC
>LOEQ01002327.1:105083-117700 GCA_001685075.1 Bramus lutescens | reverse complement strand
GGAATATACCCAAGTGATGCCCTATCATACTACAAAAGCATTTGTTCAACTATGTGCATAGCAGCATTGTTTGTAATAGTCTTATTAGCTCTTGTAGCTTGTATTAACCCATTACTCTCATCTATGCTAGCCACACTGTTCGGTACTTTTCTCAGCTGGGCAGGTCACATGTTGCTTCTTTGCTGGTCTGGGCTGGACTGCGGAGGGAGCTTCCTGCTTCCCAGAAGAGTCCTGTTCTTATAGCCCTGCCTCTACTTCCTGTCTGGTTGACCCACCTATACTTCCTGCCTGGCCAATCAGCGTTTTATTAAAATACATAATTGACAGAATACAAACAATTCTCCCTCACCACTCTGTGAAACAGAAACTTCTACACATTATCTTAGTAAAGGTCTGATGATGTCAGATCCACATACAAAGGACAGCAGGAAGCTTTTAAGATCAATTCTCAATAACAGTTCCTTTAATACACAGGGTGCAAATGCCCAGACTCCATCAGAGGAAAAGATGGTACCAGATAAGAAATGCATGCTCACAAGATGAGAAAACACAACTTATTGTTAAATAAGCTAAAAGATAATCAAGATGATCCAATACATGAAATAATGAAAATCAGAATTAGTAAATGTCAGATGTATTTAGGAGTTAAAAATAATATGAACAAGGTTGAAATACAAAGAAAATAAGATTAAATAAACTTAAAACTTAATCAGTATGTGAAAGTAAATAAAAAACAAAAAATTGGAATTAAAGACTGCAAAGAAATTTGAGAAAAACATGAAAAGCATTTAGACAATTTGCACACAACTAAGATCATAATTGTCTCCAAAAATGACTGAAAAATAAAAAAAGAATGAACACCAAAAGTTGTAACCAAAAGATTACTTTCTCATGAAAGTTCCCTTTGTGGAGATGACTTGAAAACAAAATAAGAAAAAAAAAAACATATTGCATCAAATTATTAATTTTTAATTAAAATTTTAAACTTTTATTGACTTTCATACATACATGCATACATACATAGTGTAGTTACATCATTTTAATATATCTTTCTTCCCATTTCAACTTCTGTTATCTCCACTCTCTTCCAAATTTTATATATATTTATTTATAAATATAAGGTGATGAGTACATTTATAACTGCTTGCATGTATATGTGTTTAGGGATGACTACTTAGAAAATAACATCTCACAAGGCTCATCTTACCTGATTAGTCTATTTATTATTACTTACACACATATTTATTTATGGTTACAAACTTGGATTGGATAACCTCCTCAGAGGCTCTTGGCCTTGGAACTTGGAGAAGACCAAGTTCTCATACAGCTGTCATTAATTGCCAGTAGCTCTTTTTAGAAAAATGAAATCTTGTGAGATTGCCCCATCCATGCTGGCATGTCAGCTGGTGCTTCTGTTCTTCGGGTTGTCTTTAGGTAGCTATCTTGTGATTGCATGGGTGTATCATCCCCATCATATCTAGAAGATGTGATGGGACAGAACATTCTCTTGGGAGTACGGAAACAAGCAGCTATGTGGCCTATGGAGGGAAAGGGGTCAATGTTGTCTTTTAAAACAATTATTTAGCAATAAAATAAACATAGGACATCAGAATTTAGTTGTGGTACTCTACATAACGGCTTTCTACTAAAACAAAACAAACAAACAAAAAAAATAGCAAGAGCTTCCATTGCAGTAGTTCATACTTTCACACATTTTACATAATCTTTCACACCTTTTCTCTCCACCCACACACATCCACCTCACGCTTAGCACAAAGAGTTCCTGGGTAGCAAAGAGTTAATGTTTTTCATTTCTGTTTGTGTATATTCTGTGGTTCTATTATTTATTAGGTATAGCTCATATCAAAAAGACACATATTCGTCAGATTCCTTCCAATTTAACTAGAATATGGCTGGCACGGTGACTCATTTCTGGGTTCTTATTTCTTTTCTCAAGTTCATAAAGGATGTGAACAAAATCATCTGCTGGAAGATTATGATTGACCAAAGTTGACAAGTGAGTCCTTCTACACCTTCCTGCTCATTTCAGAGACAAGATTTCATGTAGCTCCATATGATCTTGCACTCACAGTATACTGTGGTGAGCCTTGAGGTCCTGATCATCCTGCCAATATCTCTCTAGTGTTGGGATTATTGAAGTGTGTCACAATGTCTAGCTTTGTGGTTTGCTCTGGTGGCCTATGGAAAAGAACATTATTTAATTTAAATAGTTATTATTAGTGGGAAAACCTGAATCTAGTCTCTTTCTCTCCAGTGGATGTTTTCTCAGTTATGAGCACTTCCATCTCCACACATACCTCCAAAGAACACTCTAAATGCATCTATCTTAAATAGGCACCCAGTCTCATTCATTCTCTGGGTCAAACCAATATTAGTGTTGGTCTGATTAAAGTGGCTTGACTTCACCAAAGGTTAATAAACTGTAATGTTTAGGAATTTTCCCAATACTCTTTTTAAAAGGCTGACTCTAAAGAGCAGATGGGCAGGATATATATTTAAATAACCTTGAGTGACTAAATTAATGGATAACTGTAATTGGAGTTGATGAATTGAGAAGTACAGATGATGATGTTATCAGACTTTGGGTCTTAGTTCCACTCCTTGCAGAAATGTTTTTTGGGGTCCTGTTTGTAAGGTACAGAGCTTATTAGGAATTGATAGGTAGAACACGAAATATATGAAATATCTTAATCTGGAATTTATAGATGTGTTGACGTCAATAGGCCATATACCATATGTACAAGGCTGAGTGAACCTGAAAAATGTCTTCTCTGAAGACAGACAAGAAAGTAATCCTGCAAATAGTTGTGAGAAAAGTCTACTAAGCACTGAGGATTCTAGGAATTAAGAGTTGGAATTGAGAAAGCAGACTGTGAGCTTAAATGTATGAAGCAGGGGGAGCCTCGTTCAAACAGAGCAATGGGCAGTCTGTGAAAAGCTTAGGAGGGGATGAGGTAAGCTGCTATTTACATCATTGAATGATTAATCTATTTAGTGCTGAGAGCAGCTTGCAACAAGGAAAGAATGGAAGTCGACAATCAGATTGAAAGTCTCTTTAGTCATCTAGAAAACACAATAATTGTGAAGTTACATTTGATAGTTATCACTGCAGTTGAGTGATCAAATGACAAAGCAGATGAGGGAAAGAAAGCCTGGGAAGACGGAGGCACAATTTTTCAAGTAGGAAACATTGTTAGAGAACTAAATTTTTAAGGTAAAGAGGAATACAAAAATCAAACATTTTGTTTGGAGGTTGCTCCTTTTGAGACGGTGTGATAAAGCAAAAGATGCCAAGTGAAGAAAAACAAGTAGGGGCTTAAGTCTGACCTGTCAAGATCATGATGCTCTCCTGCCTCCAGGTACCCAAGCCCCTGTGGACCACTTGTTCCCTGGGGTGGACAGAATGACTTGCCTCCGACAGCAGTCTACAGCAATTACACAACAGCAGAAGTGTGATGAGTTACTTCTGAGACAAAACCATAAAATCCTGACCTCTCTCTTGCTTGACTTTTCATGCTGTCCGGCCTACATGTCTCGTTAGAAATCACACAGATAGGACACTTCATAGAGGTCTAAGGAAGATCTCTCACCAGTTTGGTAGAAAATAAATTCACTAGAAGTGTGTGAATCTGTTGGTTGCGTCTCAAGGACCAACCAACCGTTTAATTGCCATTTCATGAGAACATGGACCAGAAAGTCCCATCTCAGCCTCACCTGGATTATCAACATGCAGAAACAGTGAGACAATAAATGTCTTCTTGTCCTTTTCAAAGGGCTCCTCAGAAACTTGTGGAAAATAAGCAATATCCCCTAAGTATAATGGAAATAGAAGCAATTCTCCCCCTTTGTACTATTCTTTCATTATTTATTATTGGATAATTTCTTACATATACAATGAATTTCCCAGCCCATGCCTTAGAACTCCTCTCAGATCTTCCCATGCTGCACCTCCCAAGATTCATGTACTCTTTTTTCTTTTAACTACTGAGTCCACTTGGTGCTACCAATGTGAAAATGGATATCAAAGCATCTACTGGAGCATGGACAATGCCTACTTTTGTGAGTCTTTGCCTATCCGTATTGGAACTTTGATGGACTGACAGCCTACGTGTCTGCAAACTGATGAACAGCTACTGAAAATGCAGTACCCAGTGGTAAGTATTCCCCTTTGAAGAAAATTGGAACTATAAAATTTGCAGGTAAGCAGTTGGAACTAAAGAAGTTTACACTAACTGAGGTTTCCCAGATCTACTTGGTTTTTGTTGTTGTTGTTGTTGTTGTTGTTTTTAAGCTCATAAAAATTTTAGTCAAAGATTTGACCATTCTTTTGAGTCTACTTCTAAACTTCCCCTGGGGTATTGTTCTAAAATGCTTCGATCTAGATTCCAATTAAACCAGTTCTTTGAAACTATTCTTGTAGAATTATCAATGCCCTTTTGCCAAATCAATTGGTGACTATTATGCCTACAATGTATCTTATTTCTTATTCTTGAATACCAGTTAGATCTAGAGATCCTATTCTGAGTTGAAGTTCTACTAATGTTGACTGGTGGCTCCAGCCACTGCTCTGAAAAATTGAGATTCTGCAGCTAAGAGGGCTATGAGAAAGGGAATCAGGGAGCTTAGACTGAGCAATTAAGATAATTAAGTTCATACTTTGAAGATTGGGGAGGTAACTCAATTGGTAAAATGCTTGCTTTGCAAATATGAGAACCTGTGTTCAATTCTCAGAACTCATACACAAAAAAGCCATCAGCGTTAATGGAGGGATACATTTCCATTTGTGGTAGCATACTCATTGAATCCCAGCCTGTGGAGGCAGAGAAAGGTAGATCTTTGGGGCTCCTGAGCTAGCCAGCCCCACAGGCATGGTAAAATTCAGGCCAGGGGGAGACCCCACATCTCAATAAAACAAAAATAACACTGATGTTTGATCTTTAGTCTTCCCACAGGTACACACAAATATGTATCGGCACATATATGAACAAACAAATGCACAAAACTACTTTATAATAGATTATTAGAGAGAGTCTATATGCCAAATCACAATCAGGAAATTAAGGTGAAAACTCAGAAATTCAAAAACAGTTGATAAACAAGCAATACCTTTTCAGATTAGAAATTAATAATTTCTAAAAATTTGCAGGTTCTAATTTAAGTTTAAGACTTTATAGTCTAATTCCAGAAAGCAGTGTGAATTACTGAACATACAGTGGTTTGAAAGATTTCCAATTTTTTTTTAATAAAATCTCCTTTGCTTCCTTAAAGGATGTTACCTCATCTTTAACTGGTTTCCCGCCTTCAAATCCTAGCTCTTATTGGGCCACAGGTGTTCCGTCTTGGCCATTTTCTTCATCACCGTCAGTGTCCTCTTGCTTCAACTCTCATCCCTTTTGCTTTGATTTCTATTTCTTATCAATTACTTATGCTGTAACCCAATTTATGTAGGCTCACATTTATCTTTACTTTCTCCTTAAAGCTGAAGCCACCATTTCTGACTCTCCGCCTTTACCTCCCCTCTTTTTCATCTAATTTGAGGTAACACCATGCAGAAGAAATTAAAAAAATTGTTGACTATGTCCATGGGGGAATAAAAAAATGTAACTTAAAACATATTGCAAATACGGAGAAGTAAATAGAAAAAAAACACAGTAATATACACGGAACATTTTGTCTCACTGCCTTTTTACCTGGGTTCATGGATTAAGGCAGCACTATAAAAGAGGTTCAGCATCACTTAACTAAACGAGCCAAATCCCTAATTTAAGCCAGTCACAATTCAGAGTTGTGGAACCCACTCCCAAAGGATACATCTACAAATACCTTCACACAAAAGGCTCTGGGAACACTGATGGAGAATTGGCAGAAAGACTGTTAAGAGCCAGAGGAACAAGGAGTTTGTTGTAAGACTGTCTCCTAGGAAAGTCAGAAGTGATACCTATAATCTCTTATCAATGTGACTGCCTAACCATGGGTTGAACAAGGACAACAATTGATATGCTAACTGTATTGGAGAAAACCAATTAGGCCTCAACCTCACGCAACTATAGGCACCTAAGCAATGATGAGTGTGGAGAAATAGTCTTCCCCAGGGAAGAGCACAACAGCTAATTATCCAATAACCGCCCTGCTCTTTAGCTAACCATATTATGTGATTACAGAGCTTCCTGGTATTTGACAAAAAAGAAAGTGTTCAAATGAGTAGAGTGAGATGATCTGTGTGTGTGCAGGGAGCAATAACTGCTAACACTGCATCATTTTTCATCACCTCACAAGATTAGACAGAAGGACCTTTGGGTTTCCATAACCCACGTGAAGATTTGCTTTCCCTTACTGCCAGACCGAGTCATCCATGCCTTGACCATAAAGTAGCTATATGATAAGCTTCATAAACAGCCCTAGCCAACACATTACAAAGACAATCATAATGCACTGCTGATGTATTGCTCTGTATTAGAAAAAAACGGTGTGTGTGAAATCAGAAATTATAAGACTTCATTGTTTATTTTCAAGTCTATTATTAATTCTCATTACAAAGCTATATTCACCAATTGTGGTCTGCAAGCTTCCTATTAAAGAGGAGAATAGGCGTGAATGATGTCCAGCATTCGTGGTATCCCTAATAGGCCATGATTACTTCGGAAGGGAGTCTGGGGCCCTTTCCATTTACTCATGTATTTACGATTTCCTTGTAGAATTACCTACTCAGTCCTGGCGGAAATTTTCATGCAAGTGGCATTTTCATTCACAGTCATATCAATATGTATAAATGCAATAGGACTGTTTTTTCCAAAACAGGCATAATTTGATGTACATAAGAACAATGTAAAATCTTAGGATAATGGGCTTCAATGGAAGAGAAATGTAAATCAAATAGAGATTAACATAAAAATCTATTCTTTATTCTATATTTTTGAGTCAAAAATATTTTTCAGTCTTCTGCATACATAAACAGAATTTTGAAACATCTATTTTTATATCAACTTAAAGTTTTGTGAGTTAAAACAGCTTAATTACCCTCCAAAAACATATTAAACAATTATGAACAAGAACAGAGAACAGAGCCCAAAATATTTGTGCACTGAACAGTTCACACTTTCCTTCCTTTAGCAAATATTTAAGTCATTAACAGTTTTCAAATCTCTTAAGGTCATAGAAGTTCTGCAATAATAATTTTAGAAAAGTCCCTTGTTTTCTAGCTAAAAAAAAAAAACATTTCCCCTCCAGTTTTGGTTATCAAGGTATATTAAAACTATAGGTAGAAATTCGTTCCTGAAATTTTTACTTCCTGTAGGAAATTCATTAGAATTCTCACTCGGACCAAGAAAACGGGGTGTGTGACTGATCTCATTCATAGTGAAATCGCATAGGAAATGAGGGGTGAACTCCCTCTGCCTGTTTGAGGAGGATGGCCACATTTTAAATGTGAAAGTGACTTGTTATTGATTGTCGTATCGCCACGACCTCAAGATGTGTGTCATTTAGCGAAGTGAGAAGTGATTCATAGTTCTTAGGTATTTGCAAAAAGAAAATGAATTCTTAGAAGTTGAAATTGAAGTATCAAGCATGGATTTAAGATGACTTGCTACTCTCATGAAAAGCAAAATACACTGGGAACAGAACATGATGCCTGAGATAAGAGGGTGGCCATTCATGACTGAAACCACCATCTTGATCAGCGGAAGACTGCATTTATATCTGCTTTTGATTCTTCAAGTCAGAGACTTCCTACATTGTTCACTAAAAGTAAATTGATTTAATTGGTGATCTAACTTGTGGTAAAAAAGTTTTTCTATTCAGAACTATTATAGAGTTTATGAACTTAACAGCAAGCTGGAACTAAATTTTCCAAAGATGTAGAGAAATCAAGCTAAGTATATATCAACATAAATGTTAATATCAATAACAACAGAAAACAATAAAAATAATAAATATGTAGCGACATGTAGAAGGTATTATTCTAAGTGATTAATCTGTATCTATTAATTTAGCTTTGGCAATAGCCTTACAAACTGGACTTGTTATTATTATTCAACATATTTTTTCCTGTCAATCAAATGCCATATAGGGATTTTTATGGGATCTTTATTCTATCATCTTCTACAGCTTTGGAATGGGAAGACAGACCTGAGTCCAGTTATATTTCATAGTTTTTTATTTTAAGTTATCTCCTTTAAGCACATATTTATTTCTTCTTGCAGATAGATGAAAATTTGTTCACAGCATGTCAGGAACTATCTTGTATCTTTTTATTCATATCTAAGCTATGAAATAACTAATTTCATAAAATCAGAGTAAGTTTTGAGATACTTATCTGTTGCTACCGTCTCTGCCCCTAGTCAAAGTGCTGCATTTTGTCCTTCTGTGGGATCCTTCTGGTGAGGGAGGACAATAAAGGAGTTGACTACATGGTAACTCTTGGAAGTCACATAGCTTCACTGAGGATGACTTTTTCAGTTATTGAAAGATTTCACACATATGCAATAGCTTTTCTGTTACCTTTGACCTCAGTGGTTTCCAAGCTTCTGCTTGCACTTTTCCCCTTCCAAAGTCATGCATTGCCTTCATAAGAGATGAAGGTTTTAAGGTATCATGAAGGTGCCCAGTTTCACAGTGACATATAAAGGCTTCCTGGATTTCTGGGTTCTCTGGGTTATCATTCTTTCTTCACTGTGTATAGACACACCCTCTCCCTTTTTTACAATATTCCGAAAGGCATCATCGTAGGAAAAGCAGATTTCAGCTATGACCAGAAGGCACTAGAACTGGGATAACTGATTACGAGTTCTTTACAAACTGCCAGCTGCAAATGGGCGAAGACTCAGAAGATGGAGAACACAAGCGAGCAAGGTGATGTGATGATGTTTCTTTATCAAGGCTGCTTCATCTTCAATCATGTAAGCCTTCAGGGTATCTGTCAAACATCTTCAAATGCCTAAAATGATTTTGCTTCATGTTTTTGGTTTCCAAATCAGAAATGACAACACTGCATGCTGGCTTAGAAAACATCCCTGATCATGACAAGCAGTAGAAAACACAGAACCTACATCTCTGGCATCTTGGCATTTTGATGCCAATTCAGCAGGTTTTCCATTATTTCCTTATTAACACAAACAGAAACAACAAATGGATCGAAGAACAAGCCATCACTATGTAATACAATGACATGTGAATGGGATATTAGAGGCTTAGGAATAAGGCTTCTCCGTCTTTGACTCACTTTACAATTTATTTTCATTCATCTCAATACTACAATCCTAAATGGAAATTCCTGGGCTACCTAGTTATTCCTTACACATCAGTTTTATCTTTCCATTCTTATTATTCATATACACTGGAGGGTAATAAGAATTGTTACGAATTTTGTTAAAGCTAAAGCAGGATACGTAATATGATGATTAATATTATACATAAAATCCATATGATACAGAATTGCTAATCAAATCCTTCTGGATTTCTGGGTGCTTCATCAAAGTATGCTACAGATTAGGTTATGAGGAGAAAAAGCACTCCACATTGGGGTGGTACCACTTCATGCGCTGACTCCTAGACTAAATTAGCAGATGAAAGATGAACTGCACACAGTTATTCCTCACTTCTCTTGGCTAGCGGCCTCTGAGGGCTGACATCCACAGCTTCCCTGCTGGGACGGACTGAACTGCTAAACGGTGGCTGCAGGAGCTCATTGATCATTTTACAATTTGCCACAAATTCTATTGGATTTAGTTTTGAACAACGTTTAACTGTTGCACTTTTATTGTCTATGCTTATCTCTTATCTAAGAAAAGTAACCAAAGTTTACTTGCAAATACACAAGATGATTTCGTGTGTATTTCTTGGTGGGGTTGCTATTTTTGCTGTGTTGAATACAGTACTGGTCATGCTTTTTATTGCTCATGTGTTGGGGACAGAATTTTTTTCTTGAAAATCAAAGTCTAAACTATTTCATTTTTCCCTAAAATATAAAATAACCTTAATTGATCTTTGATATCAAATTGTAAGAAGTTCATTGATATGTATAGATTTTGGATCTGGTTTATTTATCTGTGTGATGTTTTTACTTGCAAGTTCTTAACAATAAAATATATATGCATATATATATATACATATATAAAATTTGCACATGTGTATTCATGATTATGCCAGCAAGATGGTTAAGGAGCTTATGACTTTTTTTTTTTTGCCAAGTTCATGCCCTGCATGGTCTTGGTAGAAGGAAAGAATCAACTACAGCGAATTGTCTTCTGAACTCCACGGGTTTGCATATGTGCATGTAGTTTCTCTCTCCCCTCCACTCTCTTTCACACACACACACACACACACACACACACACACACACACGGTACTTGCTCAGCAATGTTTATTGCTGCTCTATCCACAAAAGCTAGGAAATAGAAACAACCTAAATGTCCTCCAACAGACTAATGTAAAACAAAACAAACAGAATGGAATATTATTCAGCTGTAAAGAAAAATTAATTTACAGATAAATAGATATATCTAGAAAAGATTATATTGAGTGGAGTAACCCAGACACAGAAAGAGAAATGTCAAATGTTCTTTTTCATCTATGCTTTTTAGCTCCATATCCTCAGATGTGAGTGTTATGATCAGAGACCAGGAAAGTGTAAAGAAAGCACAGCAGTGTAGGGAAGGATACAGGCAATGTGGAATGAAAAATGGAAGAATGAGGAGGAGCCTCCAACTCCGGAAGAGGAAGCGAGCTCAATCCAGACAGAATGAGAAGGAGGGGCAAGGTAAAAATACTCAAAGGTTATTTGAAAAACCTTCTGTTTACCTAAACTTTTAAATAATACATATAAGGATATATTTACATATGTGTGTGATCTATACCCACACAATTATGTATATATGTGCATGTATATTTGTGTGTATGTGTGTGTTGTGTGTGTTAAGCCCTTTGGATTGGCAATGCTCCCAATAAGAACCATGGACTAATACAAACTTCAGTACTAGTCGTGAGAAACCTCCTTTCAAATTGTTGATAGTGTACTTCAAGTGACTCCCAGCACAATACAGATTATAGAGTCAGAATACCAAGAAGTCTGTGATGAAACAGTATTCTAGAGAAATGACTGCATAAACAAACCAGAACAATGGCTGTGGCAGCGTCAGTAGGCATGTTCACATGGAAGAGGGAAATTTTCTCAGGCTCCCAACCCTGGGCAAAGAACTAACACCAACTAATGACTGTTAGGATGAGAATTAATGTCTTCCAGGGATTATTAACCCTAATTGACTGCAAAATAAAGAGTGGTCAATCTTGAAACCACATACACACTACTAACAAAAATAACTTGGTAGTTTGTATCCATACTTATCCATACACATCTGTAAAAATAATTATAAAAAAAACAGGCTATCAACTTAGGGTCAATAAGGGCGTTGAGGGAAAATAGCTAGGATGGGCTGAATAGAGAAAAAGAAGAGAAGAAAATGATACAATCCTTTTCCAATTAAAAATAATAAAAAGAATATTTCATGATTTTCTTAATTTTCCTTGTTAGTGGGTATTTTAATTGTTTCCTGTTCCATTATTATAAATAACCTTGTGGTAATAATCCATGCTATAATTCTTTTCTCCATCTCAGATTCATAAGTTCTAGGACTCTAGTCCTAGAACTGCAATCACGGATTAACAGTTTTGCTTGAATTTTTTGTTTTGTTTTGTTTTCTTTAGTAGATGGATCACTTTATCAGTGAGCAAAGTGCATAGTCCACAGATATTTCAAGATTAGTATTTTAAGTAACCAAGAGTTCTTTAGCTTGCTGCCCTTCCCCACTGCTTACTTTATTACAGTAAGATTAATTCTATGTCCTAGAAACGCCCCCCACCCGACTCTTACAAATCCAATCAGTCTCATCCATGTTCTGGTCCCTAGCTTTTTCCCTAGATCAGGTCACAGACTGTATTTTTCCATCTTATCAGCCTGCAGTTACTCATCCTCACACTGGAATGAGTGGACCAATCTCCAGGAGAGCTAGAGCATTAACTCAAGTGTAGAAGATGTGTGCCGTGCCATGAGCAGCGTTCTTGTATTTCCCTTAAGCTCAGAAATTCCCAGTTTTCTAAACACTACCCTGGATGCAATGTTCTCTCCTCCTCTTAGAATATTGTGTGTGTGTGTTTGTGTGTGTGATACAAAATTTCATAGCATTCAGTTATATTTCAGGATTTATAATGTATTTTGGGATTATTCTATAGTTTCGTAGTCTATCATTTTTCTGCCTACTTTCTGACTTTAGAGTGTGACAAAATTATGGCAATGTATCTGCCTAAAGCATTTTTTCCCACAAATAATGAGTCTTGGGATGTGTTTAATCTTAGAATGTGTTAGCCACAGAAATTCCTTGCTTATATGACTTGAACTTTGACATACTGTTCCCCTAAACTGGAAACCACTGTGTGTGTGTATGTGTGTGTGTGAATTTATGCATGTTTGTGAGTGTATGTGTGTATGAGTGCATGCATATATGTATGTGTGAGCGTATGTGATATAGGTGGGTCATCTGTCTATGTGTTACTTTCATTGTTTAATAAAGAAACTGCCTTGGCCCTTTGATAGGCCAGCCCTT